>VYZW01022494.1:60137-145067 GCA_013401315.1 Balaeniceps rex
GCCTCCCGGGCGCACGGCGACCCCCGCCCTGCCCCGGTGGTGCACTCCCCGTGGGGCGCTCGTCCCTTCAGCTGGGCGCGCCCACTCCTGCGGGGGGGGGAGTGCAGTGACAGGACCCCCCCGCCGCCTCTCACCGTTGAAGTCCCCGGTGTCGGCCACCACGGTGGTGTGATGCTTGAGCTGGTCCAGCACCGACTCCATCTTCTGCCGCTTCACGGGGGACACCGACATGTTCCGCGGGGCGGGGGGGTACGCGCCGCTTGTAGGGAAACCTGTGCGCCCGGAGGGGAGCCGGCCTACGCGCGCACCCGCCGCTCACTCGCTCCCGACACCCGCCGCCCGCCCAGCCGCCAATCCCATTCCAGGAGGGAGGCGGCGAGCCAATCAGAGCGCGGGGGCAAGACGGAGGCGGCCGGGAGGAGCCGGGGCAGGACGGAGGGAGGAAGAAAGTTTCTGATTGGGTGGCTTGGCGGCTCGTGAGGGCCGGGGGCGGGGCGGTCACCTTAACGACGGGGATACGGCTGCTGCTGGCCGCCATTGCCCTGGGTGCTGCGCTGCCCGCTCCCTGCTCAGGGCAGCCGCTGTTCCGGCGGGGAGGGGGCCCTCCTGTCGCCAGGAGCTCCCGTGGGGCCTCCTCACGGCCGGGCACGGCGCCCGAGCCGCCCCTCAGACACCCGTCCCTCCTGGGCCCACGGGGTCTCTTCGGACAGGGCTCCGCCGGTGACATAAGATGGCGGCGGGAGGGTTGGTGAGGGTGAGGCGTTCGCCCCGTTTAGCAGCCTTGAGGGAAGCCTCGCAGCCGTGCCATGCCTGTGTTAACCCGTTGCAGGAGCCGAATGGTGCGTTTCCTCCCTTGCTGTAGCAGGCAAGGCTCAACACAGCTTGGCAGCCAGGGCTCGGGCCTGCGCTGCCGTGCCAGAGAGAGCCCCCCAAACCCAGCAAGGCAGGTGTTCTTGGGCACCTGCTGCTGTTCATTCGCCTAAACTTCATTTAAGCTCTAGAGAAGGTGATCCTGTTAACATGGTTGTGCTTCTGAAATAGGGAATGGGTCTTGGCTGGAAATGTTGCAGAATCTGCCACTTGGCCATGAAACAGAGGCTCTTTGGATCATGCTGTTCCCCTCATTTTGTCTTGTATTGTTTCAATTGTGGAAGTTGCCACAGTAATTTCTCTTCCTGATATACAAGAATATACTTTTGTGCAACCTTTTCATGCTTTGTCCAACCCAAAGAGAAGATAATGGAAAGAGCCATTAGGTTTAAGTCCTGTTTCAGTTCTGTGACTGTGTAGGAAATGTGTTCTTGTCGTCTCCAGAGTCCTTTGCCAAGGAATAAGAGAGTGTCCCTTGTATACCTCTTCCGTCCTCTTTGTTCTCAGCCCTGCATTAGCTGGCATTGACCAGGGTTGGGCGTTTTTAGCTTGCCAGTGCAAAATGGTGTCTTGGACAGTATCTCTCTGTGTGTAAATGCTGGCGTGTAGTCTCAGTTGCATGTACCAGAGCTAAGAGAAATTTGTTCTTCAAGATGATGAGAAAGGGGATGTTTTGGATTCAGCTGGTAGCTTTCCCAGCATTTGATTGCTATCATATGCGGGATTTTAACGTAGCCCTGTTTTTAGATGTGAATGATTACCAAGGCCACAACATCCTTCCTTTTGAACGGCAGTCCCCCAGAAACAAAAGGAAACCTGTGGTTTCAGATACTCTGCTGCGTATCTTAGACTCACAGTGACAAGTCATGATGAAAAGCCAGCCCTTAACAACTGTTTTTGTGTCCTGTTCCTTCAATTTATAGCCAAGTGAAAGAGACAGAGATTGAGTTATAAGTATAACTTAACTATTTTAATAAATCTTATACAGTGCATGGTTATATCATTTTATCCTTCGTTCAATTACATTAATGTACAGTACATTATAGCGTTATCTGCAGGCAGTACAAATATAACAGATGCACAGCTCAGTCACATGGAAATTTTTAAAAGTGACTTCTGCAATAAGGTCTACTGATATATTTATTTTACGAAATGCTCCCATGGCGCCCAGCTTTACAGAACTGTCGTGTACGCTTCTATTATAATCCCAAGTAACTATAATTCTGTGTGATTTGTTTTCCTTTATACCCAAAGACAAGAATGGTGTTGGGTTTCCTAGCTTACCATATGTTTTTATTTTCATTTTAGAAATTATTTAGCCTCCTGTGCTTGTAACACCGATGGCTTGCCAGTGTTCACACCTGCTTCCCATCTCCACCCTAATCCAGAGCCAGGGCTTCTCAGGAGGATTGTCCTCTTCATCCCTCCCTGACAAGGTGAGTGCCTTTTCCAAATTCCAGCTGCTGTGGCAAGCCAGCAGGGTTGTGACTAAAAACATCATCCCTCTCTGCAAGTTCCCTGCCTGCACCCTAATTCTGCTGGCGCTAACAACGTCCTATTTCAAGATTAAGAAAATATATCATCCATTAGAAACATTTTGGGAAGAACAAAGCCAAAATTGAGAGGTGCATCAGTATTCTCAGATTTAGACACGTGTTCCCCAGCCACCGCTTTGCAGCTGTCCAGCTTTTTCCATTAAATGTGCAAGGACAGTCCCAAACTGTGCAAAGACTTAGGCACGTGCTTAACCTGTAAAGGAGGTGGGACCATTCACAGCATGTAAAGGAAAGCGCGTGTGTAAGTCTTTGTGGAGCCTGGGCCTGAATTCCCACTCCACCAAAGTTCAGGTGTGTGAATGAGAGAGCAAGACAAAGTCTTCCTGGTCTGTGAGCAGTTCCTGCACCTGTGTTTGCTTTACTGCATTCCTATCAAGTTGGTCTGTAAGTAAAATATAGATATAAATACAG
Organism: Balaeniceps rex; assembly: GCA_013401315.1. Lineage (NCBI taxonomy): Eukaryota > Metazoa > Chordata > Aves > Pelecaniformes > Balaenicipitidae > Balaeniceps > Balaeniceps rex. The sequence goes on from VYZW01022494.1 coordinate 62,975, forward strand.
CGTCTGCTGAACTTGCTGTGTACAGGAGATCTACTATATGCTTGCTTGAGCTTTTCAAACTTTGAGTAAATTCTTGATGCATAATCACTTAATTATGTCTCTAGGGAAAGGGATTTTTTCCTCATCCCTATTTATAGACTGTAAGAGTGAGGGGGTATTTCACTAGATATATACATATGCACATAATGTTATTAAGAAAAACAGGAAGTGAAGAACAACAGCCTCTACTAAATTAGATTTTTTTTCTTGTGGCCATTTATTTTGTATTAAAACAGCCTTTCCAAGTGTGCTTTTGTTCCTTAGATATTTAGGAAGCATTTCAGATTACTCTCTGCAATGAAAACATGAAGGTGGGGACGAGTGGTGAACGCCCACACCCTGGGAAGGGCTTTGGGTGTGACTAGGTTGGGAGCAAATGGTAGGGGCTTATAATCTCCTTGTTTGAGGCCTGGCTTTGGCTATACTGCAACTTTCCGATACAGGATCCGTGCCAAGGTGAAGGGCTGCACAGCTGCCCTGAGCCCCAGCCTCTGGGTAAGCAGGGATGATCAGGCTGAGCTCACCTATTTGCAGATTCAAATCACTTCAGTTGTCACTCGGCTGCTGCTCATTATTACACACTGAAAGCCCATTTCCACTGTTCAAAGACAGCACTAACTGGTACATGTATTTAAGGAAGCAGCCAGTCTTAGGTAATGTGCGTTGCAATTCTAGCCTCGTCCAACGAGGGGGCATGGGGGGACAGAAAAAGGACAGTGAACTGTCACAGGGCCTTTGCTAGTGGGCTGCAGGGGATATCTGCTGCAGAGAAGGAAATGAAAAGTGGGGGAAAAGACTTATTTCTGTGGTCCAGACTCTAAACATTCGGGCTGGCTTGTTCTGTGCTGTGTGCCATGCCCTCTCTTCCCGAGCCATGCTGGCGAGGGGGGTGGGAGCAGGTACAGCCCTCTGAGAAAAGCTTTGCAGGGTCTTTTTTGCTTGAATCCAGCCATTGTCGTACATTCAGACACATGTGAATTCTGATCTGCTCTGATCGCATGCACATAAAATTTCAGTATAAAATATATAGTTATAAAAAAAAAAAAATACTTCATGCAATGTTAAAACACCTTTCCCAATGGGACATGGTCTCATTGTCTACCCTTATCAACAGTGTTCGAGAAATTGTCACTTTGATGGCAATTACACCGCTAAGTGGAGCACTGCTGTCTCTTGTCTGGATTGGGGATCACTGCTTTCATTCCCTTTTTCTGCACTACTATGACTAATAGCTGAAATAAAGCAGATAGATTTTAATTAGCGGAATCGATCCTTTCCTGGCGACGCTTCATGATTTCTTGGAGTTCTGACTCCCCTCTGCTTTTCTAGAATGGAAACAAAAGAGAAAGTTTGAATTTTAACTTCAAGCTGTAGTTAAATTATAATATTTAACTAATGCTGTAAGACTAGAGCTAGTTTCAAAGGGATGAGTGATACTGGTAAGAAGGCAGATTCATTAGTGGAGACAGGGTGATCTGCCTTACAGATTTGGGGCCTTTTTGCTTAAAAGACTGGTCAGCATTTTTAGGTGATGTGGTTTTTTGGTTGTGTGGGTTTTGTTTGTTTGGTTTTTGGTTTTGTTTTTTTTAATTGTGTTTCTTAAAATGTCTGTTTAATGGGATATCTGACACTGCTGGTGTAGGCACCCATTCAGGTAGGAGTTGTCCAGAAAGCTACTTACCTCCAGCTGGTTTTTCTCCACTGTGATTTTACTGTATACTCTGTTTCCCTCATCACCACACACTTTCTTCAACTCCTCTCTGTTGAGGGAGAAAAGCTGAGCCCCAGTAAGGATGCCAAGGTGTTCCACTGTCCTGGGAAGACAAAAAGCGAGGATATGATGATTGTGTTACACGTGGCCTCTTGCCAAAGGTGAGGAGTCAGAGATAAAAGGGCTAGGAGCAGCTGGCGTGCAGCCCCTGCACCAGGACCATATCGCATGCCAGGCCCTGGGGCTGTGCCAAGGTGGCAGCTGTTGGGTAACCCAAGCTCTTGGCAGGGGTGACGGTAAGCCATGAGGAGCGGGTGAAGCCAGCGTCACCCTGGCATCTACCGCGTACCCAGCCCCGTGGGTATTGCAGTGATTTCACTCCAGTTGCATTGCATTTGGGGAGCAATCCTGGAGCTCCTCTTAGCTTGCTCTGCAGAGTGTGAGTTGTAACCCGTAACCCTTGACCACGTGCGGCTTTTTGGTCCTTGCCTGGTGGCTGGGAAGATTTGCTAGCCCCAGCTGAGGGTCTGGCTCTTCCTCAGAGATACTTTAGGACAGCTTCTCCAGAGACAGGCGGTCATCTGGAATTTGTATTTCAGGCCACGGGTTTAGTTAGTTAATTAGTTATTTTTCTCTAAGTTCAGCACTCTGAACTGGCTAACTGGGGCCAGACAAGCACCAGCAGTAGGACGTTGTGAGGCATGTGTCTGTGAGTTGTGTGAATAAGCAAGACTATTCCTTTATTTGCAGCTACTGATTAGGTCTTTTGCTGCACTGTAAGACAAGGTTTATTTGATAGTCTGTAAGAAAGAAAGGGAGTCAGTTTGGGCTCTGAATGTACTGGTTATATAGCCTGGATTGAATACGATTGAAATCTAATTTGCAACAGGGGCTCTGTAAGAAAAGACAAGTGACTTGTAATCCAGTTGAAATATTTCAAGCTGCCTCCCCCACTCCTTTTTTAAATGAAGGACCAGCATTTCATGTGGCAGTAAAGCAGATCTTACTCTTTGCTGAATGACTTTGCCTCCAGCCAAGCTTTGACTTCTTCAGTGCTGGATTCAAAGGTGAGGGGCACGAAAACTTGCTGAGGCTTTTCCACTTTGAAATTCCTCTGGGGAGGCTGAATTTTGTTGTTTGTGATCATCTTTAGCAACTCATCATTCAGCTCGTCCATTTGGTGAATAAGTTCTGGGGAAACAAGGCACAAGGTAGAGAGTAAGGAATGCAATTATGTCTTCCGTCACAAATCCTATGAAATTAATGTGTTTGTGGGGAAAATGTAAGGAAGATCAAAACGTGGCTCAGCATTTTCATTAACTCTGTAAATACACCAAAGGAAAGTGCTCACTTTTGCGTTTTAAAGAACAAGCTTTAAGTGCTTTTAGAGCAACAGGTTGAGCAACAGTTGACATTTTGACCTTCAAACTTCCATCAGGAACAAATGTGTAAAGGGAGACTGCTACAGCTTTGCAGGCTGGCAGACTGCTGGAGCAGATGTGAGACTCTCCCCTTTCCTCCCAAGCCAATACTCTCGACTTCCTTCAGCTTTTGAAACCTCACTTGCTCTTTGGGAGAAACCTAGATTTCTGTGGTTCTTATCCAGAATGATGGAGAGGAGGAATCACAAAATAACAGCCAAATGCTCATCGTCCACACAGCGATCACTGAATCTAAAATGCTGCTTAAGGGTTTCTTGCAGCGTGACTGTCCCCCAGGACAAGGGCATGGCTTGGTACAAGCACCGCATGTCTGAGATTTTGGCCTCCTTGCTTCAGCAATGTCTGCTAGGCTAATTGGAGAGTCTTGGAACTGCTGCTCTTCCTGGGAGAAAGGAAATTTCTGGTTCTGATGTTGACCAGGATTGATATAGCTGTATAATTTCTCGAGTAAAGCGTATTGTCTGTCATGGTATATACCAGCAGACTCTGAGCTGTCTCATTTAATAAGCACATATTCACCAGTCCATGTTTAACTGATTAGAGATTGGCCTGGTGTGAAAAAGGAGAGCTCGCATCTGCAGAGGCACTTGCTTTTAGCCAGCAGGAGCAAAACTACCCATCAATTTGCCTGGAAAATTCTTGTTCAGAAGCACTTATTGGGGGAAAAGTGTGTCATATTTGGCAAAATAATAGGAGAACATTTTGATAAGAACACATTCATTCTGTGTGACTGGTGTCTGTAGCAGGTGCTGGTAAGGACCTGTATTTTCACCTATTTTATATACAAATTTATATTGGGATCAATCTTGTTTCTCGTGTTGCTAACCTATGCTGGTCATCACACCTTATTCAAAGGGCATAAAACCCTGCAACACCGACTAGCAGAAGTTTGCTCAAGGGTGTAAAACCTGATCTGGCAGTGTCTTTGCTTCCACCGGTGCTGTTGTCAAGTGGTGACAAGGGACAGGGTCCCTTTTCCCTGATGTCTGGTGTAGCTGTTGTCTTTGGTTTGTCATCTTCCTGTTTTTGAGTTGCTTAGTTCCCTTTGGGCTGTTGAAATAAGGAAATTGCCCTGCAAAATTAGCAGCAGGGAGGGGAAAAAACCCAGACCACATGAGACAGCAGAGGTCAGGGAGGTCTGATGATCTGTTTCTGAGAACAAGGTTCCCATTTTTCCGTGCCTCTGTGTTGCCATTTATTTTCTTCCCACTGCCCCTTCGCTGTCTCCTGATGTGGAAGGCCAATTGTGTGAGTACCTACAATTAGAGTCTTGGTTTTGAGCTGTAGCCCTGCTCCCTCCACTTTTCAGTCCTCTCTGCTACTTCTAATAAGTAATTTGCTGATCCAAGTCCTCAGAGCTCCAGCTTTTGCTGTGCAGCTAAATAGCAGTGGCAGGAAGCATGAACTGGGAGTGAGCAGCACAGTGCTAAAACTCCTGTGACACATCATCCAGTATCACTTTTTCCATGAAACTCCTGAAGACTGTGGAGGATAACTCAGTGTTATTAATAGATACGTGTCTGCGATGCTTGTATTACGGGGCTTTCTGTTGTCCCAAGAGGGCTCCTGCTGCCAGGAGACCCTGGTAGCTGAACAGGGCATGAACCCCTGTTTTGGCCTTTTGGGAGACAGCTTGCTACAAGTGTCTGCAGGGTGTGATAAGGGGGAGAGGTGAGCTGGGCTCCTGATCTTCCTCATGTTCTGTGACCCCGTGTGGCACGCACAGGGTGAGGGAGTGATGTGAATCTTGTATTTGGCAGATCTGCTGGCTGGGGTTTCTCTGAAACCACTGGAAGGAACAGGCCAGGCGGGCGCTGCGTGTGCGGCAGGAGACGAGCAAAGGAAGCAAGAGAAGGGGATTGCCCTGAACGTGGGTGGCTGCTTAAACACACTTAAATATGTTGGTGGGGAAAGGAAACTCCTTGGGAGGAGGAGGAGGAAGGTCAAGCTGGAAGGAGGGTTAAGGTGATACTAACTCACCTTTTTGCCCTGCTTGTCCCAGGCTGCCTGAGAGCCTGTGACGTGAGTCAGCGAGCTTCTCAGAGCTGCTCTGTTGGCTGTTGTACTACCTGGAACCTCCTCTGTACATCTCCTCCAGAACCACTGCTAGTCTATTGCTTATCACTAAAAGGTGCAGTCGCTCCTTGTGCAGAGCCTTATGAGAGGGAACACACACTTGGGTAGCTCTGGTTACATGCACACAGCAACCAAAAATAGTGGACAGACCGTTATGGTGAAAGTAAAGAAAGAAAGAAAACCACGAGGACACAGAGCAAGCAAAAGCACGTGCTCACAGAAACTTTTCAATTAAGTCCTGAAATGCAAAGCTGTGGTGCCAAGCTCTCTGGCTGCCTGAGGCTGCTATGTGTGGTGTAAAAGGTGCCCGGACACTGGGAGCGTGGTGTGGGACACATACGTTCTTTGGCGTCCTGGGGAGAGTTGCGTGATAACATTTCACTTCCCCATTTATCCCCAGCATAGCTGGCAGGTAGCTTGTGAGTTGGGCTGGATGGTCCATATCCCCTGGGGCTCAGCTCTCCTTTGTACCTCTGGTTAGACTAAGTGATAAGAAAGAAAGAAAAAAAAAAAGTGTAAGAGATTTTTTTGCCATTTTTCATTTTCTTAAACTTTTTGCCTCGCACCCATGATAGCAGATTGAGGGACAAATTGCCGTGTTCTCCCTGTGCTGATCTGGGGCCGCTCAGCTCAGGCTGATGTGACCTGACCTCAGGTGGAGCTGCATGGACAAGTTAATTTCTGGGGTCTCATGGGAACAAACAGAACCTAAACCAAAGGCCGAAGACCACGTGAAGGCATTTACACCCCTGGAAAACATGTCACACTTGTCACATGCAGAGGAGTGGTGTTTTATGCTTGCTTACTACTGCTGTGGATGACGGCTCTCCCAGGTGTGACTCGGCCCTTTAGCCTTTTGCTATGCAGAAATTACTGCTCATAGGACTTCCTTGGAGATGGAGAGCATGGGAAGCAAAAGGATTTTTATATGAAGAGAAAACAAACAGAAATCCCATTTGAAGCTAAAGCATCACTGCTCCACTAACTTGGTGTTAAGTGGGACCACTGCCAAGTGCCCAGAGCAGTCTGGAAAGAGTTTTTTGACTTTTTGATTAAACTAGCAGGGCTTTTATCCAGAAGCCTGCTGGGGCACCTTATGCTTTGCCCAAGCTGTGAAATACCAAAGTGGGGAAGCAATTCCATGCTTCCTTAGGGCATTGAGAGCTTTCCAGCTCCACATTTTTGCAGTGCAAGCTGCTTGAGAGCAATATTCACTTAATACTCACTTAGATGGTATTTCCATCTGCCTCCACTCCAGTCACTTGTTCCTGCTGCTGAGATGAGGGAACTGTCTGTCTTTAATTTAATCCCCAATAAAAATCTCAGGATTTTGGTGGCTAAACTTGCTTTTATGGCTGCATTAGCTCTTTCGTCCTGTTCACAGCACAGCCCTGAAAGCAGCAGGGTTTTGCAACAGAGGAGGTGGTAAACGATACGCTGAGAAGTACGTGGGTTTGGCGGGGAGGCACTGGCAAAAGGTGGAACGCTTTCAAGCCACTGTAGCCAGCAGCTGTTTGGTGACACCTCAACATGAGACGTGCTCTGTTGGGATGACAAGTCATGGTGGGCGTCCCTTCGAGCTAGGGTCTCACTTCATAGCAGGCTGCTGCCCATAGCACAGGACTCAGCCTTCGCCTGTCCCATCACCCTGCCTGCCAGGCACTGTTGGCAGCAGGCGATGTGCTTGGCATCTCAGAGCAGGAGGAAAGCATGAGGCTCCGGCATGGATAGGAAGGATAGGCCTTGTTTGGGGAGGGGGAAGGTAAACAGTGGTAAAATGTGAGGGTTTTATCATAGGAGACTCAGAAATCTCCAGGATCCTGGTTCGTCTACTTGTGAGTGTTCATCCTGACTTGTGCACAGCATCCTAAGAAATCCAGGGAGGTCTAATTCCAAGACTATTGTCAGAGGCTGATTATGCCCTGCAGCTGGCTACCAGTTAATTATCACCTGACTACAGACCTGTTCGAGCTCTTCCAGTTTCACCACATCCAGGATATTATAAGGGACGTAACCAGCCTGCCCGCTCCGGTTGAGCAACTTCCACCACTGCTTATTATCTTCCAACACCTGAAAGAGGGGAAAAAAATAAATTTGCTAGTGGCAACATCAGATTTCTGGCATACATAAACAGCATACAGTGGAAATAAACCACACAGTAATGTGAAGCTGTCAGAATAACATCACTGAGGCCAGGAGCTGGCAAATAGATCTGTTGCACTCGTTTGCAAGTCGGGACTGAAGCCTTTCCTGAAAAGCATCAAAACTTATCCTAATGGAGAGCATCTCTGGGGGAAAAGAGACCTGGGGTGCTGAAGAACTCATAGTTCCTACTTAATTTGCCTGTTTCTCCATCTTCTCTTTTTTTTTTCCCCAGTGACTGAGTTTGGTTGTCTTTTTGCATTAAAAAAAATAAATCAAGAGTGACTGCTGCCAAAGATGCCGGAGTGTTATCATATAATTTGATCATGTGTCATATCATAACACATAACATAATCACATCATAACCATGATGTGGCAAGGAGATTGCCTGTTGCTGAGATATCTCCTATCGCTCCTGCCCCCCTGCTCCTTTCAGCAGGCTTGTTTTTACCCAGAACTGTGATTTTTAAAATTTTTTTTTTAAAGTAATCTTCCCAGAATGGATGAGCTTTGCTGGCAAGACCCACACACGTTTCTCATTCTAGCTACATTTCTGAACAGAAGTCTTTTTCTCAAGTCATAGCTCTGTTACACTTGGTGTAACAACTCATGTCCTACATTCTCCAACTGCCAACAGTATTGCAGTAAGAGACAGGTTATGAAAAAGGATGTTTTCATAGAAAATAATTCCTTTGGGGGGAAGTGGTAATAATGAACATAGGCCCCGCAAGTGGGTGAGCAGTGTACTACAGGGATGTGTTTTCTTTCCTCCTCATTGCTAATTAAGATGTGACTGATGTGTTTCAGCTGAGCAAATGACCCAATGCATACAGTCAGCCTGCTCCATCTCAGATGTAAAGCTCTAGACTTGAGCAAAGTTTCATGTTACCGCTCAGAAAACACCCAGCAAAAACGAATTAGCGCTTGCCAGTATCTTGAGATCTCCTGTTCCTGGAAAGGGGAGGAGGGCACACCTTTTCCGCGAGCATGTTCACTTACCTCCAGGATTTCATCTTTAAGCACTGAGAGTTCATTGGCATTTCGCGCAGTAAAATCGTAGTGGATTTTGGCATATCTCTTCGGCGGAGCCTTTCCCTGTGCCTCAAAATTCCTGCAGGAAAAAAAAAAAAGGAGTTTTAATGGAGGCCCACCTAATAACTAAGGCAGTATAGGTTCACTGGCAGACTGCATGCCAGTGCAGGTAGAGAGACAATTGCATTTGTGTTAGGAGGGGGCAGTGCCTCTTTGCTACTCTATTTTGAGGACGATTTTCACCTCTCATTTTAGTGGAACACCCTGTGTTGGGGCAGGGGGGGGAAGGCAAAAAAACCCAAAGCTGTAGGGCTGTTTGGTTAGCGGCCTTATTGGGGGACTGTGAGGCTGCTGCTTTCAGGGTGGAAGCAAAGACTTCTTCCCCTGTCAGCTGCTGCTTTGCTGCAGCAAGGACTGGGGGGACTGACAAAGCACAGACAAAATGCTCTGATTGCACCTCCTGTGAAAAATAAGTGTGAAACCCTCATATCCTGGGAAGTGGAAACAACTGCCCCATGTGCCAGAGCAGGGGAGAAGTAGGCACCAGTGCTGGGAGAAAGGGCATTGAAAATGAGTGTAGGTAGAACTGACTGGAAATCTGTGTTTTTTTCATCAGACAATGAATGCTGGGCTACTGAAACAGAATTCTGCGGGTTCCCAGAAAAAGTGAGTTTGAGTGTTTCTGTTCTAAGATACATTTGGGGGGAAAAATAATATGTTTAAGGATTTTGCTTGGGAATTTCTGACACAAGAATATACGGCTTTCAATGTTGAACTGACTTTTCATTTGGAGGGATAGACAAAATAAATACGGTAGATTGTCAAAAATGGTAGAAAAAGTGCAAAAAGATTTCCTTTGACCCAAATTGAAATGGTTTATTTTTTCATAGGGTTTTTGGGTTTGGGTTTTGGTGTTTTGTTTCTTTTTTTTCTTAGGAAAAGGAAAATTGTCTTAAGAAAATTTCCTTTTCTTAGGAAAATTTTGCAGATCTCATCTTTTTCTTCTCTGGTTAGGATGTGTGCAGTGTTATTTTTTTAATTCCAAAAATGTTTGCAGTATGGAAAAACTGTCTTGCCTTGTTGTGTAAGGTAGAAACTATTTTCATGCACCTTCTATGGATCTTTCTGCTTATGACTTGCAACCTGGTGCAGAAGACTACAGGTGCTGTATTCACAGTGGGCATGCAGGGGGTCTGGTTCTCCTCCAGTTTATGTCAAGGTCTGTGTAACTCAGTGAAGCCAGTGCTTCCAGCACTGCTAGCAACTATGGTTTTTAGCCTGATGTTTTTCCATTGCTGAGTTCTTGGGTTTGGTCAGTGATTTTAAATCCATGATCTGTGGAAACTCAGCTCTTTGTGGATGGCTTCTGAGGCATCTGTAAAACCTGACTTTGAAAAGCAAGCCCATTATGTTCAGTTTCAGTTTGTTTTACTGTTTTCATTAGATAACTTTTGGTAGTCTGAAGAAGGTTGAAAACACTGGTTCAGTGGTTTGGTATCATGCCTATGGCTGTAGTGCTGTCTTTAGCTCGCTTGATTTGGGACGACTCTTGGTCTAGGTACAGCCATGTGCAATATATAAGTTGTAAGCCTGCAGTGGGTGAGAGCTTGGAGCAGGCTCTCAGACAGATTGAATCTACCAGTCAAGAAAGGGAATGATGGCCTTACCCAGAAGTGCCCTGAAGGCAGGGAGGGGAGGAAAGCCGAGTTAAGTAGAAATTACTGCTTTTGTAGCGTTCCAGAAGGTACATGAGTCATGCGGAAAGAGGTGACAGCTGGAGGAGTTTGAGGCTAATGTGTACTTTGTGTGCACCTAGGTTTTACACAAGTGACCTTCGCTGATTATTGTAATATTGCTTGGGGCTTTCATGACAGTTCTCTGCAGCCAAAAGCCCTGGTGTAAATAATAATACTGATGCGTGGGTATTCTTGTTAATATAGGGTCTCTTGGTTAGAAAACTAGTTCAAACTACCCTAAAAAAGCATGAGTACAGCAGGAAATATGTCTGTCCCAGGACTGTGATCTTAGCAAACATCTGGGCAGACTTGGCTGAAGTCTGCTCTGGACTGAAGAAGGCACCTAAGCACATTCTCAATTTTAGCATCTGCTTCAGTGCCATTAACTTTGATGTTTCTTTCTTAAGTGTTATCCATAAAGAAAACTTGCTCTTGACAGTCTGAAAGGTAGGTAAAAAGGTACGCCACCTATCCCAGGAGAAAAGAGATCCTCACCTACTCTTCCGTGAGCCCACACTGTACTTAGACTGGGTGGTGTCTCAGGGAAACGGTCACCTTGGTTAAAAAGCACGCTGTTAATTTGTATTCCAGGACTCATTACTACTATTTATAGTTTGCCTGTGCTGAGACTAACAGATGGAAATGTTTCCTTATGTGTCTTATCTACCAGTCACTAAAGATGGACTTAAATGTTCTCATGTAAACTAAGTTCTCCTTATTTTCTCATAACAACACTGAGACAAATGGAATTGGAGAAGAGAATTTGTTATCATAATTCTTTCCCTACTCAACGCTGTCTCTGAACCATTTTATGGTCCCACCAGGACCTCTGATGGGGTGAATGGGAAGAATAAGTTATTTGCTGATATAATTGGATTTAAGGTATTTTGCTGTGAATTTGAACTTTTTTTTTGTAGTAGTAGTAGAGCTTAAAATTCTTTTAGATTAGAACATAAAACCATGAAAAAACAGTCTGGCTTGAAGGTTTTTTCCCAGTCTAGAGCTGGCTACAGAAAAGTGCATGGTTAAGTGCTTTGCTGGGTCTGGACTTCCAGTCTTTAAAAATCTGAAGTTGATAACTTCATGTCAAATCACTGCAAAGCAGAGTATGACAGAGAATTAATTTGCAATTTGGGAAGACTTTGTTGCAACTCGGAGATCTTGGGAAAATTTCAAAGGCATAAGCCCATGTAAGCAAGCAGATGAAAAGCCTCTAAACTTTGAACCAAAAGTACTTTCATAAAGATTGTATACCACTGAGTAACTGGTGACAGAAAACTAGCAGTGGGGCAGAGTGTTTGGTTAAATTGTGAAAGAGCTATCTTTCCCTTGGAAAAAAGCCTGAGGCAAAGGGGTACCCTGGTTGGTTTTGCGTTGGGAACTGAACTTTCCAAGACTTCTGAGGAAAGGGGGGGGGGGGGGCCCCCCATTTGTGGGTTTNGGGGGGGGGGTCCCCCATTTTCTGGATTTATCTCATTAAGAAGAGTTGTTTGAAATCAAGACCCTGTCAGTTTCCTGATGGAGGGATGGGCAAGACCGGAAACACATTCTCATTTTATTCAGCCTCTAATAAATGTTTTTCCTTTTGGTTGTGTTTAAAAGCAAAAGGAGGAGCAGCTGCCTCCAGTGAAACAAAATGGCACTGCCTCAGTTAAAATGTTTCCCGTGCAGCACTGCTGAGGTCAGGCTGCTCTTCCCCAGCACTGCGTTTTTCAACAGCAGAAAGTTTGCGTACGCTCATGCCTTAGAACAGATTCCTCCTGTGAGCAGGTTCTTTCTATGCAAGCTGTTGTGGCTTTAGGATGAATGGAGAGCTACTAACTTCTCTAAATGTATGGAGAAAAAAAAATGCAGCACAGTATCTTTGGCGCATGATCCTTAATACCATGTTGGTGGGCTGGTGTTACGAAACAAGACATAGTGATTGACCAATGAAGTCAGTCGATATTTTTGCCTCTTGTGGTGGAAAACACATCTAACCCATTTCCTTGTAGACCCACTGGTGATTAAAAAGCAGATTAAAAATCGGTGTTTAGATGAATAATCCCTCATCTGATCTTTGAGTTCTCTTGATCTTGTTAACAAGTCTGAAATAATAATGGCAGAGAGTTACCTAACCAGGATGCCAAAACGTTCTGGTGTCATGATATGTTGCAGTGGGTGCTTGTGAGGTTACAAGGGGGGAGCCGAGCGCTGTTGTCCAGGGTGGTGCTGCTACGTTACCTATTTACATGCTGAGTTACGTTCTGCTTAAAGGCATCCACAGCTTGTGTCTGATCAGCGGTCTGGCCGCGCTTGAGTGAGGAGTTACGGTAAGGATATCCATTGGCTGATGATAGCTGGAAAGGTAAAAATGAAGTCAGTGTTACCAGGAAAGGGGAAAGCTGTATCGGAGAAAAGGAGAGTGAGTGGTGGATGAATCATGGCCTGGAAGCTTTTGGTCATGATGAGGTGCATGCCAAAGAAACGTTCTTCAGGCAAACCTGTATCCGCGGGGCTTAGTTACAGTATAGTATCCCACTTGCTGTTGATTAGGAGGTGAGGCTGATTGTTGTTGCCCTTTTCTGGCCACCTTTTCTTTCCATATTTAACTGGGTGACCAGATCCAACTGAGTTTTGAGCTGACCACTTGTTACACACCACTGCAAACTCCACAGATCCATCTCTCACTCTCAAAAAGGGGGAGGGAGAGGGAAAAGGAGAGAGGATGACCGGGGCCACAAGACTAACCTCTTCTTGCAAGTGTCCGATGTCTATTTCCCAGGGAGCTCCGCGGAAGATTTCCATGGGCGGTTCCCAGCCGTTGCGAAATTTGGGGATGTAGGTGGGGATGTTTGCTTCTCGGGGCCATTCAGCTCTAGGACACAAAGCGAGGAATATGTGGTGAGAGTCACAAGGAATATGTCTCTGAAAGCATGTCAGGGAGCATCGGGGGCATCCTTGACCCTCTGACACGGCTATAAAATCAAACATCCTGTCTGCCTTTCTCAAGAGCTTGGGGAACCTGGTGAGATGGCAGCTCTGTCCTCACCTGGATCTGGTCCATGTCTCTCCCAGGGAGTCCCAGAGGTTTATCTCTTTTGGTGTCAGGTGTCCTCTGAGGAAATCTGTGGTGTCTTTAGAAAGAAGCGGGCTGACAACAGACCTGGCAAGCTCAGGGCCACCACAGCTACTGATGATCTGGATTACACACGAACACACACAAATGTGAGAGATTTTGCAGGAAACGTTCAAAATATCAAACCACCACACACGCAAAGGAACAGAAATCAAAGGCAGAAAAATCAGTGGCTCTGATCCTTTGGAGTCTCTATGCCTGCCCACTCCAAAGGAAGCCAATGTACCCTCCATGGTGAGCGCCTCTAAAATCAGGCTAATTCACATTAGACTTGCACTTCCAAAGTTCTCCTCTGTGCTTTCATATGTAAGGCTTAGGTTTCACAACACAGATGAACTAAATTAATGGTTTGCTGCTACCTAAAAGGGATGCTGTATTCCCTCAGCATCCCTTTATTATCCTTGCACTGCACTGATAGTGCTTTATTGGCAGACTTTATTAAGAAAAGGCAACTAGACAAATGAGGCAAATAGTTCCTGACTAAGTTCTCCAAGGTATAAATGAAAGCCAGAGGGCAAGCCTTTATGACAAGGGATGTCCTGACTCCTGTTGGCAGCAGCTAATCCTTGGATCAGCTCAGTTGTCTCAAGAAACATCAACCTAAATCTTTGAAGCAGACTGGACGGTTCAGAGGAACACAAGCATGTTTCTATTGGGAGTCAAAGCAAGGTCTGATCTAAAAATTAGCTGTTGTTAGAGACAGGATCTGTTGCAAGCTGGCACTTCAAAAAATGTGAAAACATTTGGTATTTCTGTGTCCCTTCTGGCTTCTTTTTCAAGTTGGATTTCTACTTCCTATGTTCAGTGCAAATATTGAGCCATGTTTGCTTGAAGGTGAGATCAGGCAGATTCCCAATGGGAACCATAGCTGGCTTGCACTTTCGTTCACAGTAAGTCTTTGTTAATGGGATGGAAAGATTTGTATTTGCTAGGGTTTGTGTATTTAGTTCAAGCTGGAAATCAGATCAGAGGCCAGAAACACTAGCGTTGTTGCTTCTAGACTTTACTGAGAAAGCTTTAGCCAGTAGTGAGCAGTCTTCTAACTCTTCTGCATAATCTAGCTGCCTGTGAGTGCGAAAGCAACATTAGAAATAAAAAGTAAGTTTACAGTGAAACCTGTGAATCAGATTTACCAGTTCCAGTGGCCCAAATAGGAAATGCACCAACTCTGAAGCGCTGGGGTTCTGGATGTGCTTTCTCAGTTTGGCCTGAAAAGAGAAAGGAAACCCAGTTTAATCCTAACCTGATTTTGCCTTCTCTTTTCTGTCACCTGGAGGGATTGTTGCTGACCGATACTCGCTACAGTTAACAATGCAGCCTGAAAAGTAAGGAAACTTTCAACAGTGCACTTGAAATCGGGGAAAAACAGTAGGTTATTGGGGAGTAGGAATCATTCAGTTTTAGATCATTTCTGTTTTGTATCCATTTCTAAGGATGTTGAATTTCAGGAGGGGTGGCGTACCTACTCTGTTAAAACGAGTCACTTTGAAGCTATTTTGAGCAGAAGCAGAAAACCTTGGCTTATTTTGAAAGTCTTAGTGAGGAAGGGCCAGGTCTATTGCTTCTGACTCTTGCAAAGTTGAAAATCCCACCAGTTCCCACAGAACAAGTGTTTTGTGGGGTCCCTTGGAAAATTGCTGACAAGGAAAAATCTCTACCGAGGTCTTACCTGCAGCACCTACAGCTACCCTGGCCACTGAAATGCTTGGTATTTGGAGTAGACTCTGGTGGGATGGAGGAGCAAATGTTTAGGATTACTTTACTGTAAGAATTGCACTTCATTAACAGCAATCAGCTAAGCTGTGGTGAGAAACCACTTCAGTTTGTGCTTCCTTTCAGCTCTTTCTTGTGTCCTGTGCTACTGGCATTGCTGCAGTGGAAAACAGACTCCCTCCTCCCTACTGAAATGCAAGGCATTTTAAATGCTGGTAATTAAACATTAATGTGGAGTGGAAAGTGTGAAATTACTGATGGCAACAAGGTGACTAAATGAAATGGCACTTCACAAGGACTTCGCAGCCACGTGGCACGTGACAGCAGTGCTGGGGCAGACACGGCAGTGCTCCACCACTGATTCCCCACTCTCCTTCTTACTTGTCCCCAGCCTCTTGCCAGGAGAGCAGCTGCTCTTTGTGGGTTTGTGGATACACAGGCAGCAAAGTCCAGGGCCCGAGTGCAGGGAGAGCTTGGGCACGTGAATGAATTTCCTACGTGTGAACTCCCATGCTGACAGGGGAGCAGCAGCGGTGCTGAGCTCGGGGGCTGCGTGCCAGAGCGTTTGCACAGATCCGCAGCCTGTAACGGGCACTTGGGGCTGCACTGCGTAATTGGCAGTGGCCAGGGTAGGACACTAACTCCAGCGCAGACCTGTGCTGTGACTAAGGGTTTGGCTGACCACACTGACTCCACTGTATTTATCTCAGCTGTGTCAGCAGTCAGAAAGGGCTGGGATGCAACAGCCAGGCCGGGATTTCTTTATGTTTGGAGAATCCTCAGCTGCTTCTTCAGGGAAGCTAACATCCACTGTGGATGCATGGCAGGGCCTTAGCAGGGCGCCTGACCGGTTTGTGTGAGAGCAGTGATTGCTGGCCACCTCCAAGACTCGGTTCTGGTCCTGAGCAGGCAAAAATTATGCATATTTGCTTCTAAAAGAAAAGGTTGGAGCTTGGTGTCCTGTATTAAGGTTGTTTACAATCTCTGTGGTTTCCTTACTAATAACTTCTCAGGAAGGATCTTGTTAGGCTGTGTTCGCTGGGCAAGCTTGGTCAGAACTGACAGGATTTCCTTCTGGCTCGTTACCCTCCTGGTCTCTCACACTTCACTAAGCAGAGCTGGCAGCACTGGGAACATCTTTATGCTTCTGCTTTTCATCCCCTTCTTAAGACAGCAGCTCCTCCAGGGGAGAAAGAGAGGAGGAGCCAGGAATCTCAGGGCAATGAGGGACATCAGTTATTGTTAACCAGAGCCTTGCCAGGCCCCTGGCTGAGGCAGCTTTACAGCTGCTCTGTAGACAGGATAGGAGGAGAACAATTTAAAGTAGATAAGACTTTTTTTTTTTAATAATTGCAGTTCTCAATTTCATGCCTTATAAGGATAACAAGGAGTACAGCTCTCGGAGAACTACCCAGACTCTTAAAGGCCACAAGCAGAAGCGAATATCCAGAGTGGGGATGTCTGTGTAAGCCTTTGCACAGCTGTCAGCAAGGTGGGCACGGCAGTTCTTGGCGCTCTCAGCTCACAGCTTCACAAATGCTTTAAGTCAGGACTGTGTCTGAAGAGAGACCCAGGCATTGCAAGGCCCCTGGCTGCTCAGTCCCATCCTGGACTTTACGCTTCTAGTTTCCATCTAACAACTAACTTGGCCCAAGAAACCTGCACAAGCCTGACACAATGTTTGTTCTGGATTCTGAAGAATCTGGAATTCACACCTTTCTCCCTTGGTAGTGTTTTCAGTTCAAATTTCACTTCCAATGCTTACTACTGTGATATCTGGGAAAAAGCCCTGTCACTGCATGGGATGAAAATATCCTCTGTGTCTTACCAAGAGGTTAAAAGCCAGTTTGGTTTTCTGGAAGCAGTCGATGAACTCGGCCTCGCTTGGGGGTCTTGCTCGAAGAGTCAGCATGCCCTCTTTTATGAGAAGGTGGAGAGAAAGACACTTTAATTAGAGCATCCCTTTTCATGAAAGGTTCATCTTGCTGGCATGCAGAAGACACAGCAATAAGGAGTGCTAAGGCTAGAACTACTAATAATCAAGGGTTCAAGAAAACCAAAAGGCTTTCTCTGTGTTGGAGGCTTCGCTACAGCTCTGTGTGCTCTACAAGAGGTCCCCACAGACAGCGGCACCTTCCAAACTGGTGTAGCTGCTGTTGGGTCCATAACCATGCTGCTGCATCAGCCTGGCCTCGCTGGGGTGTAAGCTGAGGTCTCCTCCCAGCCTTCATCCGTGCCTGTGTTCCCCGCTTGTTCTAGCTGTTGCACTGTACCTGCTGGCCCTTTCTTCTTGTTCTTCTTCCCTTTCTTCCTTTGGTTGAGCTGTTTGAATGCCTCTGCAGCCTTCTGAAGCCTGGCGACAAACACTTCAATGTCATCCAGAGTGCAGTTCAGGATTTGCTGTGAGGACAGAAATGCAACAAACCAAGGTGAAAGAGAGCTCAAACTGCACGCAGCTGGGAAGCCCGAATCCCAGAGCGTGCCACTCTGTGCCTGCTTCATTTCCTGGAAGAATGCACAGGAATGGGGAATCCAGGCATGAAATTAAGCTGAATTCATCACTTTCCAAACACAAAGCTGTGCCTGGTTGTGTGCCATACTTATCAATATGACAAGTGACCCCTGCTAATGGACGTCTGGAAAATAACCCCAAGACCAGACTGTGGGCTGAGGAGGAGCAGACCTTCTGAAATCAGCAGAGCTACCTCTGGTCAAAGGAGATTGTAACTGATCCGGTGATGGAGCTTTGCTTTTGTTCACCTTATATTTATGAACGGTAGATATCAGTTTAACAATGACTAGACTATGCATAAAATGTCTGCTCATGGAGGAGCCCCTCGCTTCCTTCCTCTCTTCTCTCCCTCCTTTTGCCTATTGACTGTGCACTGTTCTTGTTACCAACCGTTTCTTTTTCAATCTTCTGTGCTAGGATGGCTCGGGACTCTTCGTGGTCATGAGAGCTGGAGCCTCGTTGTTCATAGTCTGCAAACAAGGGAGGGAGAGAAACATGTATTTGCTATCAGAGATTGAAAACAGGCTCCATTAAATGCAGGGACCCATGGGATGGTAACTCCCAGCTTGGTTGTTTATTCTGGGTTACGAGAGCACCTCGGGAGATCACAAAGAGCAGGAGGTGATCAAAGCTGCCGATTAAATCTTCCAAGGTCACAGCACCTGCCTGCCAGCCCTCTGTGTCGATACGCTGCCTGTGTTCAGATGTAAGCAGTGAATGAATCATGAAGAACATCCCGCTGTCAGCTACAGGCAGAGACCTGCAAGCCCTGGTCTCCAGATGCTGTGAGTCACTAACTCCTTTGCCTTTGATGCATCTAAGCTGACTTGTGCCCGCAGAGGAGCTGAAGAGCCACCGTGCGTATTGCAGAGCACTCCGCATGTATGTAAAGTGCGATTAGATTAACTCCCACTCTCTATTCTAACCTCCAGCTCTCCGCGGGAGCCTTTCTTGTCCCAGAGGTACCAGTTTAACTAAATAGCAGTTGAGAAAGAAGAAATAAGGCCTGGAAGTGCATGCAACTGTCACTTGCTAGAACGCAGCACACCAGGAATTCTGCATGACTGATGTTTAGGCAGGCCCGTGCACAAATCAGTGTTTTTGTACAAACTTGTGTGCAGTCTCTCAAGTGTTTTTAATGGGTGTTTAGAAAAAAATCCTGCAATAAAAAACCACAGGCACCTCCCAGCTTCCAGAAGACAGATGCTCAGTGAGGGGGTGATATTTCAGTGTGAACAATTGCTCAGGTGGCCTCTTGTGAAAAGAATAACGTGTCAGCTCAGTGAAACAGGGTTTGAAAGGGCCGGCACAGCAGGTGTTTGGACAGCAGGATATATAAAGTGGGAGAACTGGGGAGGCAGTTTTGGCAAAGGACTGTGAAAAATGTACGTCATCTTTAAGTGTTACGATGAGGTGATTAGTTTTGACAGGTTTTGTAGAAAAAGCAATAAGGCGTGTTTCAAAGAAGCGATCTCAGCAAACAGGCATCATTCGAGGCTTTCTCCTGTCACCTGCTTTCATGCCAGGCTCTGTGTTCTCAGATCCAGAAATCCTGCCTGGGTAAATGCCCACCTCTGCTGATGTAAGCAATGGACTTAAAGCTTTTTGCTAAGCATCCTGGGAAGGGCAGAGTTAAAGATGGCCATTTCACTAAAAACTGCTGTGCATCAGAATATAGATGTTTATACATGGTCCAGCTCTGAAATATAAACCTTATTTTCATTATACAAAACTGGACCTGAAATAGCTCTCCATTCAGGAGGCTAGAGCAGCTGCTTGGCTTCAGATCCCATCCCGGGGAAATGAGTGTTTTCTCTCCTCAGCTGGTGTTTGGAGTTTTTTATAGTATCCTGATTACGTGTTTTCCTTGAACCTAGAAATTAACCCTAAGAGAAGGTGGTACAGTAGGCAGTGATAAGAAAGGCTTACAGTTTGCTTGTCATTTTGGTCAATTTGAGCTTTTGTCAGAGAAAGAGCTTATTTCTGTTATGGGAGCTTACCTCTATTACTTCTTTCTCCAAAGATAAATAAAAGTATTTTCAAGCCAGCTCAAACAGGCTGAAGTCAGGATGGTTTTGGAATAAGATTTTAGATTAGCACGTGAGAGAGGTGAGTTCAGATCTGCATTTCCACACTTAACTCTAGGAGAATTCATGTAAACCACTTGATTTCTGAGGGTGAAATCTTGGCTCCTGTGAAGTCAGCAGAGCCAGGAGTTTGCCTTTCTGACCAGGTGTGTCTTGTCTGTATGTTTTAAGATCACTGGTGCCTGGTCCAAACTTCATGTGATGGCTCAGTTTTATGAGGGGCTTTCACCTCTTTTGGGAATTTCAGTATTCCCAAAATACAGGTGTCATTAAAAGGAGTTTCTAGGAGCTTTGGTTTATTGAGCTGTTGTTGAGCAGAAGATGCCTGCTGCTAGCCCAATGGGTACAAATTTTTGCCGCGGGCCCAATTTTTAGGCATTTATAAAGCACAGCCAGAGGTGCAACAAAACGTTGTGCCTTTGGTATGTGTCTGTGTCACATTATAACCCAGTGAAAAACCACTGGGCTTCCTTGTGCTCCAGCAATACAGGGCCTGAAATGACCACAGGCCATTTCAGGAGGGTCGGCTGCCCGGGCTAACGCGTCCCCCGTCCCCAGGACAGACTTGCTGAGTGCTCCCAGTACCTGGATTGTGCTGGGAAGGGGGTGCCACCCGGTTCCTGTTCATTGCGGAGCCTCGCATGTCGTGCTGGATCGGGATGGGAGCCGGCCCTTGCGGTGGTGGGAGGATGGATTGTCTCTGCCTGATCTTTTCTTGGTTTGCTCTGCAAGGGAAACAACGCAGAACAACGCTGTCAGTGGCTGCTGATCCTGTTTCTGATAGACTGGTGTGCGAATGCACCATTGTAAATGGGGCTTTTTTTTTTTTCTTTTTACTCCCAGCTGTATCCTGTAGTACTTACTTGAGTGTTTGTGGCCGTATCTTCTTCCCCTGCTTGTGGTCTGCCAGGGCACTTTCTATGTCCTCGTGAACCATCTCCGCCTCAGAGATAAAACAGGGATGTTTTTAAGGGCTTTGCTTTGGAAAGGATTGAGGGCTCTAAGTGGGCAAAGGAAGAAGGGGCTGGCAGGCAGCTAGGAGCATATTTTGTTCTCTGTTTCACACCAGCAAGGAGGGCTCTGCTCACCTCCACCTCGTCACAGTTGAAGAAGTGGATGTCAGGTTTGTGCTGCTCCGAATCCTGACACACCAGGAGGAGGATGGAGGAATAGCGCATCTGATTCAGCACCGTTTGGCAGTGCTGGACTGTCGGCAGAGGGAAGTCCTCCAGCTCCTCCTGAAAGAGAAAGAGGAAGGGGTCAGGCAATGGGGAACTATTGAACTGACGGGGAATGGTCCTGTGTATGAACTCCTGGCATCCCTGTTTGAGGAGAGAGACCTGGCAGAGCTTGTGCTTCTCAGCAGTGGTTTGCTAGGCTCTTCCAAGATCCATGCCAAGGTTTGCAGAGGGGCAACAGCTTGGGACTGCGGAACAGGAGAGCGGTAGATGGCAAACAGAGGTGAGCTCTTGTTCTCCTCTGAGTCCTGAATATGGGGCCCAGTATGAGACTTCAACAACTTGAGCTTTGTTGCTCACCATCATGATTGCTCTGCTCTGCCTGTACCAGTACACTTGTCATGCATCCCAGCAGAGCACTGGGAGGAAAGATGCTTTCTGTGAGGGGCTTACCCTCCCACTGTCTCCTTGGATGACCTTGGGCTAATGCTCTTTAATTTCTCACTGCTAAAATCAGGGCAGGACCATCCCTCTCCCACTATCTGGCTGCTCTTTCCCCTCAGATTAGGTGCCCTGTGTGCATGTACATGTACCACCTGTCAAAATGGGGCACTGTTCTCAGACAGGTGATCCTGTGTGTTATTTTAATGCAAGTAATATGTCCTTCCCTCTCTGCTTATCCTTTATGCAGATCTCTGTGGACCTGTAAGTCTGCATCACTCCCACAGAAAGCAGTTTTAGTGTTGGCCTGGAGCACAGCTCAAGGTATCTTTCACCTGGAGTATCTGTGCTCTGGAGCTGTGAATAAATCATCCCACACCTACCTGCCCTTTGAATTAGAGTCAGCCAGCCCCCGCACACCCAGCAGTGGATTTTGGTAGCGATTTGCCCTTGTTTGGCTTCCTTAGAAATGGCCCTTCCAGGCAGAATGGGAAGGGCACACACTGCACCCCACGTGTCAACCTGTGGGTAGCTCTTGCAGAGCTCTGGGTACCTGCGACTCGCAGTCCAGCAGGCGGATGGACTTGTCGTTCACTTGCAGCAGCATCTCCTGTGTCCAGATCTTCTCTTTTGAGTTGAGCAAGATGAGTTTTCGAACAGCGTCGTCCACTGTCACGATGGACTCACTCTTGTCCATGATGAACGTGGCCAAGTGCTGAAGTTGGGAGGAAAGGAGAAAACGGGTGAAAAAGCTTTGATGGTGCGTGTACCATAAATCAGCGGTGAAACCATCTCTAAAGGCTTGAACTACTGTTTGTCTGCTCTTTAGAGCACAGGCATGAAAGAGTGGCTGCAGAAAGCATATGTTCTGGTTGCTAGTACCAGCCTATCTGTAGTAGTGAAAGATGAGGGTTTCATTATGCAGCGAGGGTTTTCATAACGAGTTTCACCACTTGCATATTTATCTCATCATATGTCAATTCTAGCAGCTCTGGCCCCTGTCCAGCAGCGCGCGTTTGCAAATGCTTTGTACACACGAGTTACTCCCCTGGCTTTTCTGAAACTGGCTTGGAAGTCTAAATACGGTAGTTAACCTTCACTTGCCAAGCTAAAAGCACTTGCATTTTGCTTGTCTTGCGTAGCAGATCTCCCTGCATGGAACCGGTCCCAGGCAAAGAGCTCACATGAGCCACGGGCAAATGTTAGTCCTCTGTGCCGAGGTGGGATCCATGCGATGTGTGGGCTTTGGCCAGGTCCCCTGCCCTGGTAATTCAACAGGCTGCACAGCTGCACCAGAGAGCTGCTGCGCTGCAAAGCTACCTGGTCTGCAAGACAGCTCCAAACCCGGCAGCTGACTCTGTACCACCCCTTCGATCCCTGCGTGTTACCTTCCTCCCCGCAAAAGTACCCAAATCAGCCCTCATAGTAGTGAAAATTGGCGTCGCTGACTGTAAGAAGGGATTTTTTGCTACTTGCCTCTGTCCTGCACTGTGGCTTTGCTAGATTACCCTGGTTTTCCTCCCTCCCTCTACCTGTCCTATAAACCCAGCCCAGGGCTCTTCCCACTACCAGCCTGGCTTCCATGCTGTCCTCCCCTCTTGCGCTGCCTTGGGTGTGCACTCGGGCCGGGGACAGCTCAGGTAAGGAGGTAACGTCCCAGACATGACTGTGCTCGACTGCTTTCCCATCCCTGCTCTAACTGTGTCCTGAAGCGTGTGGCGATCTGAGCCTTGCACTTGGCACTCGTATTTACAAAGAGTTTGTGTAATCGAGCTGCACCTGCAGGCTTTGGACTGCTCCTGGGGCTCCGTGCGAGGGCAATGCTAGGCAGGGCGGGGAGGCAGCTGCAGGAAGAAGTGTGTTGCATCCAAATGGTGTGTGCGGCCCCCAGCAGTGGGTGAAGGCCGCTCCAGAAATCCAGGTAATTTATTTCTCTCCACTCCGATCAGCAGGCGCTGAGAGCAAGCACTGCTCTCTGTGGATGGGGAGAAGTGCGTCTGCCAGCAGAGGGGACTGCAAGGCAGGAGAAGCTGGGAGCCTTGCCTGCTCAGAGCAGCCAGGCTGCTTTCTGCGCAGTTGTCCCTGTGCGAGTGGCAGCACAGCCAGGCCACGTGTTCAGGTGACAACAGGGGAAGGGAAAAATTCAGGAAGGAAAAGGAAATGGTCCCGTTTCACCTTGTTCACAGCTGCCTTGCTGTGTTTCTGGTGAGGAGAAGGGAAGGAGACCATGCCTGACTGGGAATGCAGCTGAAGCTTTTCCCTGTTGTAACCAACTTTCTCCAGGAGAGAAAGGCAGGAGGTTTTCGGATGGGCAAGTTATAGGCCTGACCGATGCATCTGTGCCGCAGCTAGTCCAAGGGCCTGCTGCTGGGAGGCTTATCAGGCCAGGCCCCAGCTCTTTCTCTCTTCCCTGGAATATTGATGGCCCATCCACCAGCATGACCCCCCCCACCCTGCTTCCCCTGCTTGGTAGCATTAGGGTAAATGACACCTTGCTGCTGAATCAGGTGTGGGCCAGCTGAAGAGCCACGGAGCAGATCAACCCTTCTGGCAGGGAGGCCCAGGTACTGCAGGTAGAGCAGAGGCATTCCACGCGTTCGCTGTGGGTCTGGGAGCAACAACGCGGCAGCCCCAGAAACAGTCCTGCCGGGCATTTAGTGTTTGTGTGGATGGCGGCAGTGGAAACTCCTGCTTGTCTTTGATGCGGAAATCCTGCAGCCAGGTTTCAAAGCAAGAGCTGGAAAAACGGGGTGCGTTTAAAGCAAGCCACAAATTGGGATGTGAAATTTGGAGAGGCTCTTTGTTGTCTCTAGTTCAGGGATGAGTTTTGCCTGGCTTTTCTCCCTCTGATCCCTTGTCTTTGAGCCTTCTCCCAGTGATCAGACATAACCTTTTTAGGGTTCAAGCAGTTTCTTTCTGGTGCTGACTCTTTGCTACGGTGGTGCTGTATCTGGGGTCAGGGTCCAGCATGGCACAGAAAGACAGTCTTTGTCCCAGAACACTAGCAAGCAAGAGCTACAAAACATAGGAAGAGAAGGAGAAAGGATTTGGGAAAAGCCTGTCTGTTCCCAGTAGCAGTCTTAGCTCATGAGCTGATTAAATAACCCAACGGGTAGTGTCCACAATCAGCATGTGCCTCGGACGGCAACGGAGGGGGATGAGAGAGTTGCTTGGGAAGGAAATCCTTTTTCACCTGTACGAGCCCAGGGAGAGGCAAAGCGGGAAGCAGACTAAGAGGCAGCAAAAGCTGACCCTGCTCCAGCACCGGGGAGGCAACCAGCACTGTCCTGCGGTGGAAATAGGTTACGAAGGGACCTTGGAGAGGCCATGAACGTTGGGGTCTGATACAGACCAGATGGACCTGAGGAGGATCCGTGTACTTGGAGCATGCAGCCTTGGATGGTCGTGTTGAAGCACAGGCAAGAACCGTTGTTGCAATCTGCTCCAGACAAGGTGGATGCAGGGGGAAGGGCTCATATTTAAAGCACTGGTAGCTCTGACAGGCAGAAAGGGCTGAGTCTTTAAACATGATGGTCAATGGTCAGAATCAGGGGCGGAGAGGATTTGTGGTGACTAATTTGTTGTTAAGGTGGTTGTCGGATAATTCACAAAGACTGGAAAGAGCAGAGAAGAGGATAAACACTGCAAAGTGCAAGACCCAATCCTATGTTCATAAAGCAAAGGTATTGGGTGAGGCACTGTCTAAATAAAACTCCTGGCAGGTATTTGAGCTGCAAGCTGAGATTAGCCATGCAATCAGATATGAAAAAAAACGCTCAGGTATATGTTACTGTAATTGTAAAATACTGCATGAAAAGGAATTTGCAAAGTCAATATTATCTGTGCAGAGGTGACAAACTCTCTGCTTTCTGAGCAGTGAAGAGAATTGGTTTATACCTGACGATGGGCATTCTTATCTGTTCTACTATTTTAACTGCCAGGTTTACAATCTTCATAAATTCCTTTGTTGTTTACTGTTAAGTAAGTTAATTTTCATGGAGGGGAAATCTACTTCTCTAACTCGGACTCATTAGAATATTTTTTTCTTTTCCATTTTCTTTAGATACTGGTGGAGTGAGAGGGAGAGAAGCTTGCTACTGTCTTTGATTTAACTCATTAAAACCCCTTTTCCTCCAGGTGGATATTCAAATATAGTAGCTTTTGTAAGAATGGGCAATGACTCCGTCCACTTTTAAACTTTGATCAGCTTATAGATTACTTCAAAGGGTGTAAAATGCCTCTTGTGAGGAAACCTCTTCCTACCTCACTGCCTGCCACTGAAATCCTGTTTGCCTTGGTCAAAGTTCGAGGTAGAGACTCACAAATGGGTGGCATGTGGCATAATTAATGAAGAATTCATGTACGTGTCAGTGTTTAAAGTCCCTTCTCTGCTTCCATGAGTGACTTTGCTTGGTAGGAGTCACTGATGGGGATGGTTGGCAGGGCCACCGATGGGGCAGCTGGCCATCGAGTTAGTTTCTGTGATGGAAAGCAGGGCCTCTTTCCAAGCAAGCATTTTTAAAAGTCTACGTTTCATTTTAAGCAACTGAACAGGCTCCTTTATTTCTAACTGCGTACTTAAGCTCTCTGCTGGACTGGGGTCTTAAACCAGAGAAGAGAGGGCCCTGACTACTAAATATGACCCTCGTGAAGTGTTTTCCTTTCTCGCCTTGCCCAGTTTTCAGTGATGAACGGTCCAGCCTCAGACAGGCACCTCTGCTCCTGTCGTGTGGATTCCTGTATTCCAGGAATCACCGGGCCTGGCACGGCCAGGCTGGCTCCTTGTTTCTAAGTGGATGTCTGTGACACTGGGAGATGAATTTGGCTTAATGCCTATCATGGTTGAAGGGTTTTGAATTACTTGAGAGGACACAGTAGCTGGGGGAGAGCTGAAAGATGATAGTTGATGTAGTCTCTGTTGTTTGGGCAGATGAGTTCCTGTAACCACCACGGGAACCCTGTTTTTAACCTGTCTGTCCATGCTGATCAAGAAGGGTTTGAAGCACGGGGTGATGAGAGGGACAACAGCTCCCACCACTCTCCTTCAAGTGCAGAGGAGGAAGAGAGGACAACAGCTTCTCTGTTTCCTGTTTCCTTGTACAGAATTTCCCTTGCCTTTTTAACATCTCCCCCCCGCTTCTCCTCTTCCCCAGTTACTCAACACTTTAATTTGCTGAATCTTGATTATTCAGAAAGGAAACAAATTTTTGATAAATGATGGTTTTGTATGCCATTTTCAGTTTAAATTTAAAGTAGAAAAGAGGTCCATATGTAATTAAACCAACTTCATATTCTTTAACGATCATTTTTGTCCTCCCTTCTCATCAGCCATTTCCCATCTGCAGGCTGTAATGACACAAAGTGTCTGGCCGAACGACTGATTAGTGCTGGCTCCACAGCAAGTCCCTGAGACAGGGACCTCCCAAGCACATCACACCTCATAGCAAGAGGACAGAGTTGCTGACCTCAAAATGTCCCCAGACTCTGGTCCTAGATGTAGCCCAGCAAGGGAAAGGGGGCAAGCCAGGAACTTCCAAGCCTTTGGTGTAGGTCAGCACAGTGGCCATGCAGAAGCAGTGACTGGTCTGTGTTTCTCTCCCCATCCCCAAAGCAGTCTGTCTAACGTGGGCGTCTCTCCCACTCTTCAGTTCAAAGAAATGTGTGGGATCCAAGGGAGGGACAGTTGAATGGCCTGTCTCATGCAATGTGGGAGAAAGTCATGGAAGTCTGGACCCGGCTTTGTTACAGGATTTGAGCATGAGTCAGAGTTGTGCCATGGAAAGCTGTTTGTAGCCTTGTGGGAGGATCTGTGAGCTATACCAGTGTCTGTTTGCCTGGACTTTCAAATAATGCCATACCATAATGGAACAACTGCTGCTCTCCAAAGCAAGGAGCTGGAGAGGAGCAACAGAGAAATAAAAGATGGCAGGAGAGCTGGTATTGATTTTAGACGGAGCTGGAGAGGAGCAACAGAGAAATAAAAGATGGCAGGAGAGCTGGTATTGATTTTAGACAGAGCAGGCAATATGTAAGAGGAGAGAAGAGAAAGGAGAGGGCTCCAGTCCAGCCTGAAACCTCTGACTCGTAGGAAGGAGTGGGGTCCGTCTTGGGAGAGGAATTGTCTCGGGACTTGTGCTGCTCTCATAGCCCTTTAGTTCATCTCCTCAGAGTGTCTGTGGTGAAGAAATTCCTGTGCTCCACCTACACATGCTCTTTACTTTCCTACCCTTTTGTGCTCAAAGGAATCAGATGAGAAGCCCAGATGACCCCCAGCTTCAGTCGCGCATTACATGTGATTGAGAGGACTCGCGTGGTCCGAGTCACTGAGTCCAGGCTGGTAGGACCATGGTGACCTGCAGCTCAAGGAGGGAAATTACAGCAGATGGCTAAGTCTGAGAGTGTGTCCTGCAGCCCAGGAGCTAGAAATAGTGAGTGCACCTAGCTGGGTGGGAAGTTCAGCAGACAAGTTTATCTACAGGCATCTGGGGCCAGGAACTGGAGAAAAGAAATATGAGGTTTCAAGCAGCTTTGCTGTTTGCCTCTCCCAGGGTGTGAAGAGCAACGCTTGCTTATTGTAAGAAGATTCCCAACTCCTCTTTGGCCTAATGGAGGTCCAGGACAAATGAAACACATTGCATTACCAGCATTTATCACTGACATTGGCCTTTCAGCCCCTTAACGCTTCATTGCGTACTCACCTGTACGTGGTACTGTGAAGTCTCGTGCATAATGACATTGGAGTTAGAGTATTTTTTCCTTTGTTCTGCAAAAAAAAGAAGAAAACAAGCCTTCATTGTAGTGGCAGTTCATTGGTATATCAGGGTCTGAGAATTACTGCTCTCATGATGGGGTGCTACGGTCTTTTTCATAGTCTGAGCTTCCAGCGTCAATCAGAGTGTTGGGAATAAGAAGACCTATTAACAACATTAACTTTTGTAACAAGGATTGGCAAATCGGGTGTGCAGGGTACACATTCAAGTTGTATCTCTTAATGCTGCTGATAACTTAATTCCTGGAGGTCAGCACCATTTGTGGAAGAAATTAAACCTTGTGTAAAGGAAACCCCCAGACAACGAATGATTAGGGAAGCTCTTGGAAGAGGCCTGGCTAGGTGAGGAGTGGCTTGAGAAGGCTGACAGAAGGCTATGACGTGCATATGGCAAGAAGAAAAAAAATCCAGCCACAACCCACCAGTTTGGACATAACAGCCCTTTGAATTGTCCTCCAGAAGAAACCCTCTGCACTACTGCGACACTTCTAGCTTGCTTTCTTGCATTGCCTGGCAAGCCGCAGCAAAGGGCTGTAGTTACAGATAGGAAGGGCTGTAGGGATCGAGGCCAGCTGGTCAGAACCTGCGTTTCT
Organism: Balaeniceps rex; assembly: GCA_013401315.1. Lineage (NCBI taxonomy): Eukaryota > Metazoa > Chordata > Aves > Pelecaniformes > Balaenicipitidae > Balaeniceps > Balaeniceps rex. Next base: position 91,564 of record VYZW01022494.1, read on the forward strand.
TGTACAATATTTTTATGAGGCAACAAATCTTCATTAGTTCCTTCGTTTCTTACTGGAAAGCGTCAGTAAAGAGCAGTTGGGAAAAAATTGCTTGGAATTTCATGAGGCTATTGAATATAATCCTATAAGAATCCACCCTGCCAGCTCTTACTCGCTGTTTAATTGGTACTTGTCCAGGGATTCCTTACAAATACTTTGCTTGAATAGCAGAGGAGTAACTACCCAGGCCCTGAGTGATCTGGGAGCGTCCAAACTGAAAACATCTTCCTCGCCAGCAGAGGACATCCTCTGATCTCTGGTTTGCTTAGAAAATGGCAATGGCAGTTTTATTTGTTTTCACCCTTCTTAAAGCCTGTGCTAGAATATCCTGTCCTCTGTAGCAACAGTCACAGCCAAGGGGATTTCATAACGCAGCAAACGTTAGGGCTCCTTGTGTTTTAAAGAAGTGTATATTAATCTGAGTTTATTTGTGGTTTACGTCAAAGGTCTCTCTAATGCCTTCTCTGGGATGTTGGCTTCTCTCTTGTTTTCCCCTTTTCTTTGAACACAGAACATGTGGTCTCATTTAACAAATTTCACATTAAAGAGACTGGCACCTAGAAAATTAATATCTTCATAGGAACTCATTTGGTCGGTTTCCAAATTTTTTGAAGAAGTGGTGCAAGATCCAGGTAAAACTTCCCAAAATGTTTCTTTAGTTTATATTTTTAGTAGCATGTCACATTTTAATTGAAAAACCCTCCTCAAAGACTTACAAGAAATACTGGTAATATTTTTGATCGCTGAAAATTGACGCTTTCCTTGTAATCAAAAGGTGACTTTTTTTTTTTAAATAAAAAAAAAGATGGAAAACTGAAGATAAGTCTATTTCAAAGTACAGACAGTGAAATGAAGTGAATATAAACCAGAGCAAGGGCAGGGCAGTAACTGGAAGGGGATGGAGGTGCTAAGGAGCTCTGGGAAGGAGCAGGGTCTGCTGGAGTAGTGACCACCCTGTGATGCCCCTGGGAGGCCTCTGCCCATGTGGACGGGCTGCAGGCAGGCAGGGCTCTGTCTGGTCACTCCCTTAGGTGATTTGAGAAAGAGGATAGCAGCCTAATGAAGGTGCTGGTGATGTAGCTCCTCCCTAGGGACACCATGATTTGTTTGACTTTCCCTTTTGCTGTCCTCTGAAACTGCAAGTGCTTTGCATCCTTTTAGCTTGTTCAGCAGGACAAGTACCGGCCTACGCACCGAGTTCTTCCCTGGTTTGCTTCTGTGCAAATCCTTTCCCTTCTGGGTAAATGAGCACAGTTCAAGGGTTGAAGGAGCTCGAGCAGTAGTTCTGGCTTTACCACTGCTAGTGTCTCACCTCTTCTTTTTTTTCTACCCCCCCCCTCCATCCCCGTCCCTTGTGTAAAACAGAGAAGTGACTATTTCCTATCTGCTGCTGCTACTATTGTACTATTGAAGTTACTACCGCATTTCTTCCCCCCTGTGAAGTGGCCTCTCAGTGCCCAATCTGGCCAGACATCGTCTCCCTCAGCGTTGCCTTCCTGCTCTCGGTTGTGAGGCCCAAGTTGCTTTGCAGACCGAGAAGCCGCCAAGCCCCAGCCCCGGGGAGTGAGCAACGTGGGCTCACTTAGAGAAGTCGACCAGGTTCTGCCTGCACCCTGGCCACCTTCAGCAGGGACAGAGCAGGGTGTTGCCTGACGGGTGTGCATTGCCAGGAAAGGAGGAAGAATGATGAGCGTGGGTGATAGGAGCAGGGACAAAGCGGGAGCGGAAGGGAACAGCACCTGGTCTGCTTTTGTGTTGTTTGCACATTTGTTAATAGACTCCTTAACAGTCTCTTTATAAGTGTATCTTATCATGGTTGCTGTGGGAGTGACAGCGGGGGGACTCCCAAACTACTGGTCAGGGGGAGGAGCTGGGGTGTGTGCAGACGAAGCGGGAAGGGTGTGTGGTGCACACGCCTGCCCACCCCGTGGGTCTCCTGCCTTGGGTCTACCCATGGGAAGAGGTCCCGCAAGTGGGACAGAGGGGTAGACGGCACAACAGGGCACCCACCAGAAGGGAAAGCTGTCATGGTCAACACAAGTAGTGACTGAAGCAGTGCTGCTTTGACAGCCTTTTCCTTCTCTTCTGACTATATCCCAGCAAAAGTGGTCTCTGACCACTTCACCCCAAGAAAGCACAGTCCCCTGGTTGCTCCCAAACCATGGAGTTGTTTTCTACAAGATCTGCTAAGCTTGTCCTTTACATCTTCTCCAAAGCTACCAGGAATCACTGAGACTCCTGCAAATGGACATCACCTCCAGCAGCTGCCTGCTGCTGCTGCTCCTGTTGCTGCTCCACACTAGTTCAGACCATGCATCCTGTCTGTCCCTGTCCTTGAGCTTGCTTGAGTGAACTTATCCCACAAACAGTTGCACGGGGACAGCGGAGGGGTCAGTGGACTGCAGCAATGGGACGGAGAAATGAGGGTCAGGATTGGAGAGGATGGCAGTTCCTGAAGCTGGTGATAGTGATGGAGAAGGTGCGACACTGAATTACAGCCTGAGTGTTGGCTGGGGGGGTAATTTGCCAACTCTGACGCGTGTTCTCCTTTAAGCCTTGCGTGCATGAGAGCGCTAGCAAGGAGTAAATGCAGCAAACAGAGCATCCTGCTGTGACAAGAACAGAAAACAAACCCCAAAGCACCGGTTTGGACCTTTAGCTTAGTCCTGGGGCCCTCCTTGTTTTCAATTCTCACCTGAGTAGCTGTTACTTAAACCTCCTGCCAGCAGATCCTGTGCAAAGGAAGGAGAAGCTGGCCTGAATCTGCTCTTTTCCCAGAGAGTTGACAAGAGTTAAAGTATCTTGTAGGCATGTGCTTCCTCGGCACTGATTGCCAGGATTTCTGCAAACGTCCTTCCTCACGAGTGTGCGTGCCCCTGCATGTAACGTGCAGCTTCGTGCCTAGATTTCTCCTGCCTAGAATGGGATAGGATTTCGAGCCAACCCATCCAGCCTCTGTGAATGCTCCTGTTTCAGGTTACTTTGATTTAGCTCACACCTAGTGGGAATTTGGGGTTTCTTTGGCTGTCCTAAAATCAGAGAGCTGGCGGGGAGGGCAGTTAAAAACTGGTTATGGTTGAACAAGCTCAAACCTCTCAGGTGTATTAGACTGCGGGTCTTTCACACTGTTTTCTTGCTAAGTGTCTGTCAGGTGCTCTCACTCCCGTGACCTGCCCTGGTTTGGGGCTACGAAATGCTGGTCAGGCACAAGGGGCGGTGGGGTTGGGAACAGGGCTTGGGGCACGTGCAGGTTTGCAGCATGCTTTTGCTTCAGGTCCACCTTGGTAGTGTGAACCTTTTCCCCTAGATTCCCCTTGTGTCTCTGTTACGCTTTTATTTCTACTTGGCTTCCGTGGAAGGAGGATGAGCATGTCCCTGAGCTCAGCTGGGGCTGGGTGGGCATTGCCAACGGGTCTCTCTCCAGAACAAGCATTGGCCCGAAGGGCTGCTTTCCTTGGGATTTAGCTTGGGATTTTCACCTTTCTACTTGGCCATCAGAGAAGAGCTTTTAAATTGAGCTCTTGGTACTTGTCCAAAGATGCAGGGCTGGGCACCGGTAGCAAACGTGTCTGCGGCTGCAGGAGCATGCTAAACACACAAAGACAGCCCAGAGACAACGAACATGAAAAGAGATGCCGCTGCTTTCGTTCGGAGCCTGGCGAGGGTTGATAGAAGCTGACTTCAAGCTGATTTGTAATGCTTTTTAACACTTTTCTACCACTCTTTAAGTCTGAGGTGTGCCATCACAGTTGGACTCGATGATCTTAAAGGCCTTTCCAACCAAATGATTCTATGATTCTATGATCAGCTTGGCAGGGCACCCGAGTACTTTGCACCTTGTATCTCTGTGACTGAAAACACAGCAGTGTGCTTGGCCTCTGCAGCTAATTCCTTGTAGCCCTGAAGTGGCTGCTGTTCACAAGCAGAAATGATTTATTGGTGGGCACACTGGCAGAGGCATTAATGGAGACTGCAGGTCTCTGAGCCGGTGCCTTTTACACCGCCAGCGCCAGCTCAGAGGTGGAGCGAGGACAGTTCAGGGGGAAAGACCTCAAACACCCAGCACAGCTCCCTGCTCAGCCATTAGCTTCCAGAGTGACCTTGAGTAAATTAATTAATATTTCAGCACGGCCACTTCCCACCTTAGGCTCGCATTGAAGGGTCAATGGCATTTTCTGTTTGCTGCGTGTTTTAATTTCAGTCTGCCCTATTTCAAATGTGGGGCAAGGTCTGGAAGAGGGCACACGGCAACACATACCGCAGGGATTCGTGTCTGATGTGAGTAACTTCTTTTTCTCTCAGTAACCTCAATTTCCTCACCAAGCATTTCTCATGTAAATAGATGACACTAATGGAAATGAGAACACCACGTCTGTGTGGGATGGAGATGAATTTGAATTTTAAGGCATCCTGTCCTCTCCTTTTTAAAAGGGAGTGGAAGAGGCTGAAGCGGTTAGTCTGGAAACAAAGGGGTTTTACATCAGGACGGGCAAATGTCTCCAGTCCTGAAAGGAATGGTGCAGAGCCACGTCAGGAGCTGGTAGTCCCAGAGGAAGGGAAGGTATACCAGGGAGCACGTGGTTTCCAGAGGGAGGCTAGCGTAGGTCTGTGTTTCTGGTAGGAGAACAGCCTACCAGACTGTAGGCTGGCTTTCTGGTAGGAGAACAGCCCATGGAGCTGTAGCAGTGGTCAGGGCTGTGGCTGGTTGCCTACAGACTTTCTGGGGTCCCTTCTGATACTTTTTGCCCCATCCTCCAAGCTCAATGAAGCTGCACATGTCATGGTCAGGGGAGATCTCAGCATGCACCTCTGAGAAAATGTTTGGAGAAGCCCTTGGAAATCTTGGGGACCTGTTGAAACCTCAGAGCTCTGCTTCCCATCACCTGCACTCGGGGTTAAGCTCACTCAGAGGGCCCAAAGGCCCCTTTAGCTATCTGCAGCCTTTTCCAGCAGGGAAGCAAGCCCCAGGGCAGGGAGAAAATGCAGATGTTCCCCCTCCCTCTGTTGATTCTCCCTAGGGGCATTCCTGCATTACCTTTAAAAGCTGCAGAACTAGAACAAAGTGCCTCTATTTTGTCTCAGGATGCCCCAGGAGCTGCCCAGGGTGAGGAAAGGGGTGTTTCTGCATATTGTCTTTCCTGTCCCTTTCTTTAAGATGTCTGCTTGTTCCTTCTCTTAAAATCCCTTCTGCCTGTTGGCGTCTACCTGGTCCCCACACCCATGGAAAGTTTTATTTTTGTGTTTCCTCCTGGCATCTGCAAATATAACTACGTGGCCTGAAAACAGCCAGGCTTTCCGGGGACAGCAGGGTGCCAGAACACTGAAGTCTCCTTTCCTAGCATTTAGTTTTGATTTAAACACAGGAAGAAGTAAAGATTCAGGCTGCAAATCGCAAAATAGTCAGTCTTAGGCCACATCTATCTGAGAAGTGTGGGTGCTTTAAAAAAAAAAAAAAAAAAAGAGAGGGTTTTTTTTTTGTTTGTTTACTTCAAAGCAATGTGGTAAAACATTGCAGACCTTTCTGTGGCTGCATCATTATTTGCCCTAGCTTAAATCTGTCTCTGGTCGTGGTGGGCTGAACTGAATGTGTCATGCACAGAACGATGCCTGCAGGGAGATCTGTGGCCGTTTGACTCTACGGATCAAGGGGGATCCTTTACATTGGACAGGTGAACTCCCTTGGCCAGAAAAGACTTCAGAAGACAGGTCGCATGTCCTGTGTAGCTCCCACACTGCCCTTCTGCACAACCCTGTCCTCTATCTGCTTAATTTTGTATGAATGAACGCTGACATTTTAGCAGCAGGAGCTAACTTCCTCCCAGTTTATCTGACACCTCTCCTACTAGGACACTTTGCATTTCTACACGTCTTGCAACAGAGAAGACCCGAGCACTGAGCACCGTAAGGTGTTATCCAACCCCCACCCTGGCCCCAGGAGGCGGAGAATTTGCATAATCCCCATGCGATAAGTGAGCATTGCAGGAATACAGCACGATTTTCCCAAAATTAGATGGCAGCTGCAGTCAGAACTTAGACACCAATCTGCACCTCTGTTTAAATGAATTCTCTTCTGCTGTGCCCTTTAGAGACTGTAGCGGTGGAGGACTCTGGATATAACACGGGCTGGGCTGCAAAGGGCAAGGAGAGCTCCAGGGCTGTGGCACTAGTACAGCAAACATCTGAACGTGATAAAAGCTGGTATGAGCCCACAGTGACCACCACTGTACTTTTTCCCTTCTGCCTGCCAAGAGAGCCAAAGAGATGGGAAAACAATACAGCTTTGTCCCTTGCTTTTGGTGTCTGGCAAAAAAAAAGCCTCATAGAACGGGGATCCTGTCTCGGCTGGAGGAAGGTGGCTGGCGCGATCCACTGCTGCGGCCTAAAGAGCAATGATGGGCAATTCACAGTCGTGCCGTTGCTGAGTCCAAACACTTGTATGAATGGCATGGGTGATCCAGAAAGTTTTGAATGACTTGAGCATGGATGCCACGTGGGACATGCACACGCTCTGGTAAATCATCTCATCTCTTGCCTCTAAGGATTTGGCCCAGTGAACCCTAAGACATGCCTTTCAGGGAAAAAAAAAAAACAAACCTATAAATGGTTCTTTAACTGAATTCAGTTCAGTTGTTCAGTCCTTTCCTAACCAGCTAGCTTTCATCTTGCCTCGTACCCAGAGGTGTGGGGAAAACTGCAAAGCCGTTCTCTGAAAAACGTTAACTGTTGCCAATATCTTACAGATAAACAGTGCTGTGGGAATGATGTTTCCCATTGGCACCAGTGGCCGCATGAGGAAATGGAAAAAGCTCAGACCACTGCAGAGGTAGCAAGGTGGATATTACCCAAGGGCCCAAAACTGGGTGCTGGGCTGAAATCCCAGTGAGAAGGCTAAAATCTTGGCTGGAAGGGAGAGCATCCTGTTTGGCTTTATGTGAAGGAGTGGAAGGGATGAAAGAGAGTAATAAATGGAAGGGGGGAGGGAAGCAGGATCGATGCACATCCTGGAGGGACGGGGTTATCAGCTTGGTCCAGGAAGCCAAACCACATCTTTTGTGCCAAGTTCTCTCCCCATTTCCATGCAACACCCTTTTCTGCAGGGAGTTAGGAGTGTTCACAGCCACATCCTTTCAGCCTGACGGATTGTGTGCACAAGAGGTCAGCTAGCGGGATAAATTCTGCCCGCTGGGACCAGCTTACAGCTGAAATAACTTGGTTAAAGTCTCTAGGGATGTAGAGTGGCGCAAAGGAGGGCAGAAGCGGGCTTGTCTCTCTCATTGTGCATGGCCTCTGCCAAGCCAGCAGGGCAGAGCATCCCCAGTACAACGTACCAGTGGTACCAAGGGTGGGAGAAAGGGAGGTTGTAGGGGTAAGGCACCCATCGGGACGCCTGGCCTTGGGCCCTGCCTCTGCTGCCAGCTTCCCAAATGGCCTGTGAATATTCGCAGGGGGGAACATCAGCCTAGGGAGGAGGGAAACAGGCTCCTGTTTCCTGACGTGAAGCAGATAGCCAGAAGATGTTAGCTGAGAGGTATGGCAAAAGCACCTGTGGCTGCTGACTGTGCTGGGATACAGCTGTATGGCCGTACAACTCCATGCAGAAGGCACTTGTGCCTCTGCATAGTGGGTAAACAGGCTGAACGGGGTGTGCTCCCACCGCGCTCTGCTTTCCCCAGATTGTTAGTGGGTTATAGTGTGGTGTTCTACTCTTTTTGCATTTTCTTAAGTGTCTGCAAGAGGGCGGAAGGCCTCGGGACTGCCGTGACACTACACGTTCCCGGTGTTTTGGGGGAATTTGAGCCTTTTTTCTGCCGCTGGCAGGGGGAGTGTCTGTGGTGCTACGCTGAGCTGCGCAGGGGTTGCAGGCTGCTACAGGCAGGATCCCAAAGCTCAGTCCCAAGATACCATCTCTTTCCATCCATTTACATTCTAAACTGCTCTAAGCAAAAGCTCGCCTGTGCTGTACACCGGGGCCAAAGTCAGTTGTGGTGTAAACAGGTGCCTCTGTAACAAATGCAGCCAGTTACACCAGAGCTGCAAAGGCCCAGCCTCCCCTCCATGCACATCCTTCTCTGATTAATTAGCGAGTTTTATCACACAGGATCCTCCCTGATCCTCCCCGTCTCTCCCCGTATTTGTTTTCAGCCGTTGCTGGGCAGAAGGCACAGCAGAAAACGTGGGGGATGGACAAGTCATATGTGAAACTCTCTGTAAGGAACCAAAGATGTATCGGATTAGGTTTGTTTTCATTGGCAGTACCAGCCCAAGGACCTCTCCTCGGTTTCCTGCATCACACTAGAGACCTCCCTCGTCTCCACGTCCATTGAACAGCCTAAGAAAGTCCTGGCTGTTGCCTTCTGGAGCTTGCCAATTCTTTATATTATCTATCTATTATCTAGCAGTGCACACGCTGTTTATAGTAACTTGCCAGTGTAGCATGAGCTAGTCTTTGTGCCAAACCGACAGGTCAGGACGCAACCCTCCAGAGGAGAAACAGAGCAGCAAATGCCTCTCTATGCTAATGGCAATGATGCAAATTTGCTGGGCCTGCATTATAAAGCAGGCTTACGAAACAGCATCCATTCCCAGGATCTGAGCACGGGGCCAGATCTGATCTGGCGGTCTGACTGCGCATCTGCGGTAGCGCAGCTCTGCCGATCCGACAGGTTCCCGCTTCCTCACCGAGTGGGAGGATGCTCCAGGTTCTGCAGGGTTAGTCAAGGAGCTGGTTTCGGGCACTGCACAGACCTGCTGCGTCTGAGCTCCCGATAGGGAGGCATCTGCAGGTCCATACCTCACGTCTGCTGTTGCAGAGGATTCCCTGCTTGGGGTTCCCTATCGCTGGCCAGCCGGCATAGGGAGAGCTCTGTTTTAGAAGTGTCTTTGCAGCTTCTTATGAAGCATCAAGCTCCCTGGTTTTCCTGTTTGCACTGTGGTACTTTCTGAACTGCCAGCGCTTGTCTGTATCAGTGGCTGTAATGCTGGGGCAGCTATCGCTCACGGGTGGTGCGTTAGTACCTGATCTGGAAGCTCTTGAAGTGAATGAAAAGGCTCTCATTGAGGATGGGGGCAGCCAGAGGTATGAATGGGCTGTGGCAGCAGGGAGCCGCTTTACTGATAGCGTGTCGGCAGCTGCTAGTAGGTGTCACGAGGCTGAATTCCTCCTCCGCACGCTTAATATTTGCCACTAGCTCAGACACAAGTGCTCACATTCCTCTTTTATTAGCTGAAGACACAACCCACTCTAGAAGAGCAAATAAAAACCTGAGCTACCTCCCAGGTCGTGCAAGGACTGAGTACATTAAGAATCGCTGCGTGTTTGTGTCTGGCGTGCCAGGGAACGCAAGGCGGTAGGTACAGCAGCATACTGTCTGCTGGGCAGGCACCAGGGGCCGCTCAGTGGAAGATGATCAGGGTATTGAGGAGCTGCAGGGGAAGCTCATGGGTAGAGGTGTTCCTTTTTTCCTTTACAACCAGAGCTGGAAGAAATATGCCAAATTATTTTTTCACCAAACAATCCAAAATGTTGTTTTCTCAACTTCCCATAGCTGGTAACAACATTTTTCAAATGTCAGAATACATTTAGTAAGATTGGGGGAGCCTTGATTTAATTCAACAAACTGATGAATTTGCTTTACTTGAGGACCAAAAAAACTCGTAACGAAAAGTTTCCCTTTTTTTTGTTGTTACTAACACAGCTTTTGCTCCCAAGTTACTCAGCCATATCCAACAACCCATTTCCATTTAAGAAAATGTTCCTCTGAATAAGCTCTGAGCAGTTACTCCATGCAAGGAGAGAACTCGCACTCAGCGGTCTTGAAGTGGCAAAGAGAAAGGGCCACTGGAGATGCCGAGCAGGCACTGCGGCGTCAAAGGTGACAGATCCCTCTCTGCAGCCCTGCATCGCTGGCTGCCGTCCCAAAGGCCCTGCGATGCAGACACGAGGGCTGCCTGCGGCGGGTCGGAGCGGTTGCAAGGCAGCTCTGCGGCCACGGCTGAGCCCAGCCAACTCGGATTTCCAGCCAGCAGCACCCAGAGCAGAGCCTGCTCCTCCCAGTAACTCCAGTCAGGGCTGAGCTGAGCCCACACATCCCTCATCTTACCCACCACTGGGTTTTGGTCTGCAGGAACCAACAGGAATGCTGGCTTCCTATTTTTCTTCCAGCCCTGTTTCCAGAGTATTAAATGTCCAAGGCTTTGAATAAAAGGGTCACCCACAAGGCAGCGTTAGAGGGGAACCAGGGTAATCTGAAGCTGGAACCTCTGGTGGGTAAGGGGATGTGAGGAAAGAAGCTGAAATGGCACCAAGGGAGCAGGGGGGGAGGACAAGGGAGTTATTCAAGGCTGGCAGCAGAGGAAATGGGGAATTAATTAATTCCTGTGATCAGTGCTGACCTGTGATCAGCACTGCCCAGGGCTTGCTTGCGGTGGGCTGGGTAAGCAAACAACAACAGCACGTGGGAAAACTGCATTGCCTTTCACCCCAGCTACTGCAGGAGCACTTTGGCTCCCTGTTACTGTCCCATTGCACTGGGCAAATGCATCCAGGGACACTCCCTCCTCTGAGCAGCTTTCAGTCTGTCCTGGCAAAGGGCAGGAGCAGGGGAAAGCAATGCCCAAGGGTGAAATACGTTGGCCATGGTCGTGCAGCTGGTTGGAGACAGACACAGCTGTGTGTCTATCTGCCCTGTGTGGTGCTCTGGAGGGCTTGGGCAAGCAGAGCAGGTTGTTCGGGGCAGTGGTATGTGCAGGCAACACTGGACCTGGGACAGCCCTGTTAGGTCGGTACCGCTGCGGTCAGCACCAGTTCCCTCAGTCACCCTGTCATTTCCCAAATGGGAATCTGCAGGGCAGCCCGAGGGAAGTGGTTCCTCCTCTCTACGGCAAGGAGTCTTGATCTCTGCTGGATCTCAGACTCTGCTCTCCTGTGGGATGATAGCTTTAAAGGAAACGGCCGTTCTGTCAGTCAGGTGTGAATGTTGCTTCATCCAGAATTGCAGCCTCACTGCTTGACTGATGGCAACGCAGGCCTGCTTCAGGGCACGGGCTGACGTCTCATCCGAGTCAGACGTGCCGAAAACCAAACACCTGGCCTTCCCCCTGAGCTAGTGAACCTCAGAAATCATCTCAATGAATGCCAGTGCTTTCCATTTTTAGCTTTTGCTAAAAGACACTGAGGATATATCTGCATCGGTGAGTGGCACCGTTCAGATGCTGCCCAGATCCCCTTGGGTTTAGGCATGTGCATAGTCCTCTCGACCCAACTGTGTAGCTGAGCAAGCTCGGATTCTAGCCACCACTCCGCCAGGGTTGTATCTTGCAGACAATCCCAGTGTGTGTTAAATCCATGCACAAACCCTCTTCTAGAGGGCTGTGGGGAAGCAACAGCACCTTGGTGCTCCCATTGATAACTGTGTGACTGCCACGTGGCCTCCAGCTGAAATAATTAACAAGCTCACGGTTTGGGCAGGCAATAACTGATAGTAAATAATGACCCTTTTGTCGGTCATGGTGCTGAGCCATCAATAGTAAATGCACATTTACAACGCAGCTTTAGGGAAAGCAAGACTGGCTCCAGTCAGTGCTTCTGTCTTTCTGCTGTTGGGGCCATTCGTGAGTTGGCACAGCTCCTGTCTGTGATGGGTATCTCACAGCAGCGACCCAGAGGCTCTGCTTCACGCCGTGCTCACCCAGGGTGTGAGCGAGGGTGCGGGAGAGCCTGCAGCAAGGAATTACAGTCTGATGACCGTGCTGGGGGCTGGGGAGTCTTATCTCGGAGACCTCCCCACGTGGCTGGGGGCTGGAGGCCCTGTTAGGAGAGAAGGGAGGTCTGTGGAGACCCCCAGGAGTTGGTTCATGACCGTTAAATATAACTTACTCCTTTGCCATCAGGGTATTCTGCCTAGCCAGGGCCAGCGTCCTCTGCCAAGCCCCCGCCGGCAGCTCCTGGGTGCAGCCAGCACTGGTGGAGTCTCCTCTCCCCACGGCTCCCCAGGCAGATGATACCTGTTCTGGGGCCGCACCGGACAGGCGGGAATGGCTCTTCTCTTTGTGTTAGTGCCCCGTGTCCTGTTACAGCGCCGAAGCCTTTCTTGGGTTACGGGGGGTGTGCAGTGTTAAGTGACAGTGCCGCGCAGGCTGCCGCTGTTCAGCACCACGTTTCTCCAGCCTAACTCATGCTACAGTTTCTCTTCCTTCAAAATCCCTTTTCCAACCCTGTACCCTGACAAGTTTTGGTCTTTCCCAGAAATGAGTGTATCAAGGATGGGGTGGGCAGGTTGGAGCCAACCGGCTGGGTCTCACAGGTTTGGATGTGAGACGAGCGCTGCCCTCCTGCCAGGCTGGTGTCTTACACCTCTGCGGTGCCCCTCCACGTCCCTCCCCTCTGCTCGGGGACCAGCCTGGTTTGGGGTCTGCCGGGCACTTCTGTGCCCCAGCACTTGAAGTGAGAGGCAAAGACACCCAAGGAATTGGCCAGAGGTGCTGGAAAGCGGCTGAGCACCGCAGGGACACGGTAGCCAAACAGAAATGGGCTGCTCTGAATGCCGCTGCAGAGCCATTTCCTTCCTACAGCCCCATGACAAATCCACTGTAATCATTAAACTGCCCTCCACTCTATGCAGCTTCTCATGGTTACGCTGCCTAATCCGTCACGAGAGACAGCGCTGCCTGATCGACCATGAAAGCAGCTCAGATGAACGCCTGCAGAAGTCCACCTGGGTGTCACCACAGAAAGGGGTGGCAGGAGCCTGCTGGGGGAAGCACTATGCAGAAACACCTCCTTCCAGCCCTTCCCTTGGCTTCTGCTGGAGCCACACTGGTTTCCCCCCCACAGGCTTTCATCTAGGTTCAGAACAGATGCCAGTAAGCAGAGAAGCAGCTTAATTTATTTATGGTATGCATTAACATTTATTCAGCTGGTTGCTGTGCATTGAGTAAGGTGGCAACTTGATAGGTGCCAGCCATTCCCCCTGCTGCCAGCAGAGCTGGGGCTTGCTCTGTGCGGGCAGCCACAGACTCTTCCAGAATGTGGGGCTGAGCACATGTGATGCCGTTTTGTTAAGGGAGGAGGAAAGGCTGTGGGGGAGTGTCCTGCTCCCATGACAGCCAGGATACTCCACCGAGGACAGCTGAGCACCTAGAAAGCGTATCCAACTCTGATCAACTCTGGTAGGGATAGAGCCAGGGGAAGATATCTCAGGGCTTTAAGCCAATTTCTTTGCAGAATTTCCCTAGTGTCTTTGGTTATCTCTCTGCATCTCTCTGTGCTCACCACAGCGAAGAAGACATGGTGGCATGCCGCGTGCTTGATCAAGGCAATTACAGCAGGCCAAGGGTGACCCCAGAGCAGCCACCTTCCCCACCCATCACCAGCTGCGAGGCTGTGTCCTGTGTGGACCTACGTGGCCCTGTGAGTTTCACACTATGTCCTTGAACCCCCCCGAGCAGATCCCCCACCTCTGTCATCCAGTTGGCTTTCTGCACAGCCTGGAGCTGCTGCTCTGCTCCAGCCTTATCACGATACTTTTAAACATCACTCTCTAGGGTGGCTTGAATACTGCCAGAAAGTCCCTGTTGATTCTGGGGGCATCTTGGCCCCCAGATAGCAGTCGTGTCCCTGCAGCTGGCACTCCTGTCATGTTAGGCCAGTAACGAAGGCTCAGGCTGGGTTAGCATTTAGAGCCCAAGTACCTGAGCTAATGGTTCAGTACAGCCCTCCTTCCTTCCATACCTGTGTTGTGGTGAGAGGCACTCTGTTGTAGAAAAAACATCTTAAGAAAGCTAAAACCAAGGCCTCTCTCACCTAGGAATAATATTTAGACATGCGTGTGCATTGGAGCATCTGTGTACGTTACCCAGAGAGCTTTAAATGCAGCAGATGTCTGTGTGCTGTGAATTTGGGAGCTGTCGTACTCATTTCTTTGGAGGCCTGGCAGCGTACACAGGCTGAGGGTCCAGCCTGATTACACTGGAGAAAAATGGAATATGAAAAGTCCTGTAAGCTCTGAACGTCCCTTAGCAGCATCGTAATCACTTAATCAAGGCCAGCTCGGCTTGATGTGATTTCTTAAATTATGAAACATAATCCTCCCTGGAATTTTAGTTCTTGCATGCCCTCCACCCCCAAATGTACCAGCTCACAGCAGAAATTAATGTTGGGGGAGGGAGGATCCGAGTGCGAAGGGGACCCAGACATTTAAATATCGGTTTAACACATGCTGAGTGTCCTTTGATAAAGGCATGCTGAATTAGCGGGGCGGGTTTCAAGTTCTGCCAAGCAAAAACCCCGTGGATGTACTCGTGCAGTGCTGGGCTGAGCCCGCCAACAGCCACTGATTTATGCAGTAAGTTACTGCAGACCTCGTACTGCGCTTCAGAGGTGGCAGGGAAATAACGGGCAGCTGATCTGCTTCTCTTGAGGATTTGGCCCATGGAATTATGGTCCTCATTCAAGGTTTGCTGGAATTTGGCCAGAGAGGTCCCATCCCTGGTGACATTTGCTTGTGGGGTGTGTCCATGCAAAAAAATTTAAAAGATGTAACTCGGTGTTGAAAATGACTTATTTGAGAAACTGCGTTTGTTTTAAAGGCAGTTTGTCAGCCTTTCCCTTTGCTAGCTTTTGTGGTGGAGGCCTTGCGGGGTGGTCCCTGCTTGCCCTGCCGAGGCACCGAGTCAGCCTTGCGCTCATAATTCGATCCCACCCTGAAACCCTGACAGTTCAGAGCCCCGGGCTGCCTCCGCCTGTGGGCGCTAACCTGCGCACGTGCCGTGTTTCCAACACAGTTGTCAGCTCTCAGTTTCGTTTTTACGCATCTCTGTGTGACTATTTACTTTGCAACTATAGTCTTTCTGCCCCGATCAGATCTGCAGGAGCTTGCAGTGCACAGCAAAAGAGATGATGCCATTAGGGGTAGGAGGAGCTCATCTGAACTAGCAATCCTGTGTGCAAAGTGGAGCAGCACCCAAACATTTCCAAGCCTCATCCTCTTGCTTCTGTCTAGGCTTATCATGTGTCCTTTCCTCTCCAGGCAAGTGATTGACACAGTTCAAACCCCCACTTGGCACCTGCCCATCATGCAGCATCCAGGCCACAAATAGCCCTGGCCAGTAACGCCAAATTTCTGTTCTACCTTTCTTCCCATGTTCCACTTCTTTGCAGCTAATCAAAGTTAACAATGACTTTGTTTAACTCTTCATCCACTAAGTACAGCCCCCACCTTCCCACCAGTGACCACTTCTCCCCAGGGAAGATAGTTCACTTGTGGGACACTGCTCCAGGCCACTCCACGCTGATAAACCTCCAGCCAAAACTGTTCGGCAACCAAAGTCACTTCCCAGGGACAAACAAACCACCCTCAACTCGTAGCTGCAAAGGGAGATTTCTGATCAAAGTTCTCCAACAAGGGGCACACACAGCCTGTTCGTACCTAATGAAAGCATCAACCAGGCAAATTGACAGCCCTCAGGTGGGAGAGTTTGCAGGCTCCGACTCCCTGAAAGCTGCTAGTGTTCCCCCAGACAAATCCCCATCTTCTTATCCAGGGAGTGACTGAGGGAGGTGACTTCTCGCGTGACTTTCTGCTTGTTCTGCCTACCCCACAGGCCAAGTCTTCACCTGGGATACGTTAAGAGAGCTGCTAAGATCAGGAATAACTTATTGATACCTAAATGTTTCCTACGGCTCTTCACCCAGTGACTCGCTGGCTCCTCTGGAGCTGGGGTGGTTTATAAACACGCTGCATATCAGGCTCTGCACAAGCACCCATCCTACCAGTTCCCTCTACTTCCGAAGAGCCAAAGGGCACTGGAGTTTTCATGGGTCACTGAGTAGTTAAAAGAGGATAATCATTAACCTGCTGAGGACAGTCTTTCTTTTGTTAGGCCCTTTATCAGGTTATCTTGCTAACATAACTGGAGAGGATCTGGGTGACAGGCGAGGGTAGCAATGTTCTGCATAGCTTTGTTCTCACAAAATCACAGCTGTCCCCAGCACAGGAGGCAGTGGCACAGAGGTAAGGTGCATTTTTGCTGCCATGTCAGGCCAGCCTGTTGCGTGTGGAGGTTTGGATTCACATGGCTTTGATTGAGTTCCAGCCTAAAACTCCCCAACAGCCGTATCCAGATCTCCAGAGGTGCTTTTGCTATAGGAAACCATAGATGTGTTTTTGGGCACGACTTACCATACAGGTCCTTTGCGCTCAGCTTGGAGGCTCCGTCCGCTCTGCCCATGCTGCCACTGTAAAAGAAAGAAGGTACAAATAAACCATCAGCTCCCAGATATTTTTAACATCTGCTTTCACGCTGCAGCTCACACGATAATCAGCACAGCAGCTCTGCAGCTGTCCTGAGAGGGACCAGCCCTGCCCTCCTCATCACGTCTGTCAGACGTGGTACGACTCTGAATTACCGTTTGCTTGTCCGACTGTGCCGACGGCTCCCTCTGCAACCCTAGCTGATATCCACACTGCAGGCACATGTCACTAGACCCAGCAGCTGGAAACGGGAGACAGAGGAGCCCGTTTCTAGGCCTGTCCCCACTAGAGTTACCTTCACACGCAGTGTCCCCTGGAAGGACATCGCTTCTGGAGGGGCTGGACAGCGGCTCCCAGTGTGTGATAAGTGGGTTGGTCACTGGGAGCAGCGCAGGTAAACGGAGACCCCTCCATGTGAGTCCGCCTGAACCTGAGGCAGTGTAAGTGCCAAGATTAAGATCCCTTAATAATGGACCCTTTCGAGATGTACCCCTTGAAGGCAGGTGCTCAGATATAGAATATGTCCCATGTAAAAATGTGGAAGGATGTAATTGTGCGTAAACACTTGAGTTTTGGGGTGTCGGGTCTCTAAGCATGGGTTACATCCCCGTAGGACTGCCCCCCATGCCTGGGTTGCATGTAGGAGTGTGCAGCCAGGAGACAACAGTGTTTTCTCCAGCTCAGGCCTGGCAGGGGAGGATCAAAGCGGGACCTCAGGGTTTCCGGCGCTGTGGTCGGGCTGTCCTGCATGGTGCAGTGAGCCAGTGGGTGGCCAGTGGCTACTTTCTGCTTTGTCACCGTGGCCCCCTGAGGGCAGGGAGTGGCTCACGGTGCTCATACACCTACACCCTGCTCTCCAGAGACCAGGAGCGTGCAGGAAGGAGGGAGAGAGCTGGTGGCTCTGGCTCCATCGGGAAGCTGCCATGGGCTGCCGTAGCCCCTAAGCCGCAGGTGGAGAGGTTCCTTGTGTCCCTCTCTCTCCGCACCTAATGCGGCATTACTAAGCCACAGCGCGCAGGGCACGTGAGGTGTGAGGCAGCGATGCTGGTCATGGCCGCAGCTTGTGAGGTGCCCAGGAAGGGTGAAACAAACACCAGGGACCTGGGGGGAAGTGGGACCGCTAGGAGCATCCCCCTGGGTGGTAGGAAGGAGTGATGGTGTCAGCCACAAGATTGAGGAAGCCCATCACCGAGATCCTTACTTTGATGAGCCAGGGTTGCTGCTGAGGGATCCCTTGAGACTCATGTCGCTTTGCAGGACAGGCAACTGCAACAGAAGCAGAAGAGACAAGGTTTGTGATTAGAAAACACGCTCTCAGATGATTTATCCGTGTGTGTGCTGCCCTTCCCGCCTCTGATTTGGGGTCTCCAAGCAGCAGCGTGGGCAGATGAGAGCAGTCAGGTGAGCACGATGGGTTTTCTTGCCACACTCTGCCCTGTGGCTCAGACATCTCTCACAGCTCTGACCTGGGCTGAAGATGACACATCCCAGGATGACTTTCTGAAACCTATTTCCACCTCTCCCCTCTTGCCTGTCCCTTCCAGGCACACCCCAACTTTGTAGTATTTCAGGATGTCTTTTTCTAGCAAAGCAGCCCTGCCTACAGTTTAGCAGGGACTGATGTGGCCTTTGACTTTATGGTCTGTCAGAGGCCATTAACAAACATACGGCTCCCTGTGGCCATGTGCTCATGACTGTAAGTGTCCCGAGTCATTTTTCATACCTATAGTGTCATTATCTTTTGTTATGTGGCAATTTTAAGCTCTGTACCAGCTGTTAAAAGTATCCTTACCAGGGTACTGCCTGCATAGAGAAAGTGAGATAATTGTGAATACTGCTCCACTGGCAGGAGAAAAATTTACTGTAATGGCTGAGTGCTTGGTGAGAGCCAGACAGACTCAGTTCACAGATTTTTTTTCATCCTCTTTCAGATAAGAATTATAAATAACATGAGAGAAGTTGTGAGAGAGATCCAGGCACTGCTCTGAGAGCAGAACTGCAAGGGGGGAAAAAAAGAAGGGAAGACAAGGTATAATAAAACCTCAGAGGATGCTTTGTATTGGCACCCAAGATATTCACCTCTGCATGAGTTGAAGTGCATGAGTTGAAGGAAAGCCAAGACAAAGTCTTCAAGCTTTTTTATTCACTTTTGAAAAGCTTAGAGGGCACCTGCCTGTGGGCTGGGCACTCAGCGCCTCCTTTTTGCTTCGCCTGGGTCGGACCCTGCTCACCTCATTATAAGGTTGTCAGAATTCAAATGTATGGCTTTAAAATACTTGTTGTTGGCCTGAAGAAAGAAATTAGTCAGTGTCTTCAGTGGGATTTCCTGTGAGGGGACCTTTGAATGTGCTTGGTGTGTGCTGTGGGGCCGCCGTGACAGCCATCCCTGGCAGGCAGCGGAGCTGCCTCACGAAGGTTTTTCTTAACTGAGCCTAGGCTAAATTGTCTGTAATCCTCAGGGAATACTTTGGCGTCATCCCTGGCACCTGGGATTTCCCCTCTGGAGGCCGACTATCTCTGCTGCAGGGCTTCTTGTATCGTCAGCAGAGCTGCCCTAGATTCCCTAGGTATCCGTTTTTATTCCTTGTGTTGGAAACACTCACTTGTGTGATTTTGCTCCGCGTGTTTCACTCTGAGGTGAGGGCAGATACAGAGTTTTCTCGCTGATCTTGACAAAACTGCACGCCTGTCAGAGGGATGTATTTTGTGGAGATGCAGCTCTCCGGGCGAAGCCCAGGGCTCGTGTGCATGCTGCACAGTGGCACACCGCTAACACCGCTGCACAGCCACACACACGCACGTGTGCACGCAGACTGTGTGGAGGACCCCGGCACGTTTTGGGCTCAGCCTTACGGCTTTCATCTTGCTTCGTGTCACAGTAATGCTCCTCAGCACTGAGACACTGTTAGAAATTACTTTGGAGTGTATTTTAAATTAGTACATTAGTATATATACTAATAATATAAACTAGTATATTGAATTCTCCCTTTCGCATCTCTCTTGTGGTTGACGCTAAAGTCCGTGCACGCACACACACACACATGCAGATATAAATTCATACACATGTTAGAATAGAAACTTGGTGTTCTGCCAACCCCTCTGAGTGTAATAAAACCCGTCCCTGTGCCCAGGCCTGGGTACCTGTGAATTTTTCCTCCGTTAATAGCTGTCTGCTGGTTTCCTTTTACAGTCCTCAAACTGTTCCTATCTCCCAGATCTCTGTGTTCATTAGCATAAGATACCTAGAAAAGGGAACATGCTCTAATAAACCCAGCTCTGGTCTGTTTACTTTACACCATCTGATCAGTTTAGTCCCATGGCTGATGATCATAGCTGGGAATGTTTCTGCATATTAATGTAATATTTCTGGCTCCCTTCCACTTACTGCCCCAGGGCCGTGTCCTTAATGGACTGAAATCCGGGTTACTCCAGTGGGTAAGTGGCACCAAGTTTGGCCCGTGGAGTTCAGAGCTTGCTCCCAGGCCCCAGCCGTGAAACAGCAGAAGGAACCAGGGATGCAGCCAAGGTCACCCTAGTTTTTGTTTCTCCTTCACAAGCTTTGTCCGAAAGACAAACTGGGGGATCTACTCCTGCTTTTAGAGGAACCCATCTGGTCAAACCCTACGTGGCTGCCAGAGGAGCAGACCCCATGGCAATGGCAGAGGTCGCTGCTCAGCTTCAAGGGTGAAGGGGGACCAGCAATAAAATGAGCCAATTCTTTATCTCGTGGTAGTTAGTAAGAAAGTACTGATGGGATAAGCTGGCCTCCCTAGAGCAAGGCAGGATAAGCTACCATGTACCTCGGCTACTGGAAACGCCACTGGACCCCACAGGTGTCAGAATGACTTGCCAACGCGCTGCTTGAAATGTGCAGTGGGAACACGCACCACCCACGAAACAGCAGAAAGGTTTTGTGCTGCTTGCGGTCCCATTTATACCCTGATGCCCCAAAAGTCTTCCACCTGGCCAAGCAGAAGCTGTAATGCATTAGCACTGCTGACGTTTCAGCGAGGGGCTGATTATAAATTGCTCCTTCTGACATGTCTGATCGAGTGATCCCGGTCCGTCTCCCCAGTGTCCCCCCTCCCTTCGCCCAGTGCCATTGGAAGGTTGTCCTCGCTTCCAGGGTGCCTGCATCCGAAAGAGGGCATGAAACTGGAAGCAATGCACATGCCTGCCAAGTCAGCAGGTCCCTATCCTGCTGGGCTCACTTCTTTTTATTTATTCATGCTATTTTCATTATTTAACCTTTGCCTAGCTCTTACTGCTGCATTAAGGGCCATGTCTGTGTTCAAACTTGTGTTAATCAAAACGAGGGTGTGGTGTGATACTGGCCAAGTTAAACCAGGACAGAACCTTGCGCCAGAGCTTTTAATTCAGTTTAAATTGCCTGATATTAATGGAATCCTAGCTGGCAGACTGGGGGGGGGGGGGGGGGGGGCATATTTCTGAGGGGTTGGAGACTTTATAACGATTTTGCTAAATCAAGAGACAACTGAATAAGATGAAGAAAGGGCTGAAAGCACTTCACCTCTAAATGTGGATGGAGCCAAAGATAAGACACGAGAGATGAGATGAGGCTGTGGCCGAGCGGCTGGCTTTCCCCAGGTTTCCCGCTCCCCATGGGGGCATCCCTAAGAGCTCCGACAGTCTGCAACCTCTGACGCACACGTTGTCTTCTCCCTGCTGCCATTTCAGCTGTGGCTCACGCTTCCCTGATTAGAGGGCTCCTGATCTCCCTGTTATCTCCCTGCAGGGTGCAGCTGCTTTCTCCTCCTTCCCCAGCGGGGCGAGCATGCGTAAGAAGGGAAGCGAGAGGCAAATTTAGCCGTGCGATGCATGGCTGTGCAGGGGTTGCCTTTGACTCAGCCTTATCAAATCCAGTTTTGAGATCACCCACTCTTTTGATAGCGCAGGGCAATGTTTCTCCATGGGTCACCAAGCAAGCCAGCTAAGCCTTGCATGTGAGCTAATGGGATGTGGGTTCCAGCAGCTAAGCCAGGCTCAAGTTCTGGCCGCAGGGTCAGACAGCAGCACTATGCTTCTGCTGGGGGAACTTACAGGGGAAGCTTAACTGCCTGGCTAAAGCCTGGCACCGTGACCTGTCCCAGGCCAGGAGATCTCATGTGCTGAAACAGAGGGCCTTAGGGAGGCCAGCAGAAGTCAGTGCTGAAGAACGTCGAGGTGGGCGAAGTCATGTTGTACTTCAAAGCAAAGGAAATCTCACTCCCTGACTTTCCGGACAGTCTTATCCTTGGAGGTCAAATATCCTCCCGAAGACACACAGAGTCGTGATAGGAGCCTGGCATTGTTGCCTGTGCTACGTTTCTGTACTTTTATAGCAAATGGAAGCAGGCCATACATTGTTTTGACTTTCTTTGAATCTCTTTGAAGAGGGAGCTACAACATTGCAAGGGTGGAGAAGCTCTATGGGAGGGGAAAGAATAATAGCTCTCTTCTCTGTGGGCCGGTCACTACTATTGTCGTACATTATTTTTATTAGGAATACTTCTCCCTTGTCTGCTGCGGTCATACTTTTTTGTTCTCGCAGCAAATAGAAAGGGATTGTGACAACTTCTGGACTTTGAGTGGAGATTGGACAACTTGAAGATGTGAAATACTAGTGTCTTTTTTAGGGCTGTTATTATTATAATCACTGTTACTAACGATAGCAGCATCTAGTGTTTGTGAGTGTTTTTCATCATGGGTCTAAGAGTACCTTTAAGAGTGCGGTCAGGTAGAGCGAGCTGGAGAAGGTTTGTTGGTATCAGAGGGCATTAGAATATACGATTGTAGAGGCGGAGAAATGCTGGGCAAAATGCAACAACTTTAGCTGGAACGACAGTAGAAAAATACGGCAAAACCCCCAAAATGTTAAAAACTGACAAGCTACCTAGGAGTAACAGTAAGTTTTTTCCTAGCATGCTCTAACCTATTTCTGACAGACCTTGTCTTTGTTTCCATCAGTCACCCCACTGAAATCTGCCTGGTGTGACAGGACTTCCGAAATGCCCACAAGCTAGCACTGAAACATGTTTCCCTACCTGGAGCCATAGTGCTGATACTGATGGTTTAACCTATGTGTCACAAAAAGGGGTCAAATAAGGTTTGATGCCTGTAGCCTAAAGTGTTTCTTGACCAGGTTGGACCACCCGGAATGATGCCAACATGCAAAGTGGTCCCTTATGCCCCGCCAAGTCAACTCAAAGGTGGTGGTGGGGAATGGCTTCATTCTGCAGCGCGTGTGAAGTGCTCGAGGATGTGGCAAGGGAAGTCTCTGCACCAAGCAGATTATGGGGCTTGGGCACTGGTGAAATATATGTGATGGAAACGCTGCCCGGGGGTCCTGCCTGGGGGGGAGGGGGCAGATACAATGAGGGTGCTGCTGTCTGTACATGTAGCTCGTGCCAACTGGATGGGTCAGGCAGAAATGCTAGATTAGCAAAAGCCTCGGCAAGTAACATAAAGCGTCAGTTAGAAACATTAGCTGGCGACCACATGATGTTATCTTTTAAACTTCCCAGGACAACAAAGCGCCGTCTGTTAGGGTTGCTGAGTGTTTTCATAAGGGAATGTCACGCCGGCGAAAGCTGTTTGATGGACTGTCCTGCAAAGCTAAGTCTGCTCGTACCCACACAAGAGCAAAGGGAGCACGGGCACCATGATATATGTGTCCTGCACTGTCCGTGCTCTAGACGGCCCCCCAGCCCCTGAGGGTATCCTGCCGACTCCCATCATCTGTCCTGCCCACTGTGATCGTATTGAAAGACCTGGCCGATAGGCAAGGCTACAATCCCACATCAATCCACTAAACAAAACAGCTTTCGGGTGTTGGTGAGGCACTGGGATCTGTGTGCTCAGTGCTCCTCACGTGGCACAGAGAGATCTAAATTCACACGATCTGATTTAGGTCTCTAAAAGGGCTTGTGAGATGGACTCTGAGAGACCGCGGCAGACCTGAGAACTTAACCGGGGTCTCTTGTGTCCTGGTCCAGCCTCTTAATGATGAAACTACCCTTCTCCTGCTTTTAGTTGCTTTTCTGAACCTGCCAGAAAGGATGCCTGTCAGGGCTCACCAAAAGAAATTCAGACCTGCTTGGCAGGCTCTCTATCAAGAACATGCACTCATAAAGAAAATCATCTTCGGGTTAGTCAGAAAGCATCAGGGGAAACCCAAATCCAGAGCAAGGAGGCTGACAGCCAAACAATGAACATGTTGTTGTTGTTGCTGCTCCTTTTTGAAAGGAAGCAAGCAAGGATCTTGTCCCATCTGAAATTTCCAAACCCTGTCTTTGCAAATCAGGCCTTGCAATTTATGGTGGTTCAGTGTTTTAACCTGTTGCTGGTGATTCCTGCTTTGAAAAGGGGAACACATCCAACCGGTATTTCTCAGAGAGTCTGGTGACCCTAGGAGTCCCCAGTCTTATCTGCATTGTTTGAGATGTCTTTACAGTGCCCCAAGTTTTGGGAAGTGGCGAGTCCTGTTGTTCTTTCCTTCCTCCCTCCCACCCATGGCACCCTTTCATGTTATCTTTACAGTGACAGAGCCACTCAAGATCACAGGTCACTTTGGGAAGATGCTAGCCCCTATGGAAGAGGTGAGTGTGAACGCGTGTGTAGTTTCAGGGTGTGCATGGCACGTCCCACGTTACATTAGTTGAGTCACTTAGCGGGTACAACCTGCTAGGTGTCTGGAAGAAACACTCCCTGCTCTGTACATGGGATTTTTCACATTGTGGAGATTCTCCAGAAGACAAGCACCTGGATAAATATAACCCAGCCCAACAGGTCAGCGTAGGTCCGAGCAGAGAACCACCAAGTGTTCTTCAGCCTCCATGGGAGACGCGGCAGCAGCTCTTTCAGACTGAGGCAACTCAGATCTACAGCCAGCCCTCTACCAGCTTTGACGGACCCTGACTGCCACTTTTTGTTTACGAGTCTTTCTCTCCTTATGTGCTGTGCCGTTCCATGCCATGTCCTCCAGAGCACCAGGATAAGATTTATACCCCTTGCTGAGGATCATACCCAAGTAGGCTGTGCCTCGTTCACTCACCTCCTCAGAAACAGTAATTTGTGCTTAAAAAGTATTTCCTGGGAAAATGCTTAGGCGGACTTCCCAGCATCGAGGGGGGAACACCCACACGGTTGTCCGGCAGCTGGGCTTGGCACAAGCGGTCCCTGGGAGACCATACAGCCCTGCTCGATTGCACTAGAGATGTGGAGGCAATGCATCTGCTGGCTTTACTGTTGATCCCCCAAGGGGCTGGAATGGAGGCTTGGGAATTAATGCTCAGAAACACAAGCGGATACCATGGAGAAAAACTGCCAATATTTACAAATTCCTGATGCAAGATTCACAAACTACCAAGAGCGAGCATGGGAAGTCACGCCCCGTGTCTCTCCAAACACACACGTAAACAGACACTTGTGCGTGGCTCTTTCCAGTCCGTAGGTGATACGCAAACAGACCTTAATTTAGGTCCAGGTCAGGAGTCCAGGCAATGCTGGAGGCTCTCGGTGCCCGCAGAGGTCGGTGTGGGAAAGGAAGGCTCTGCCGGCTAGTTGAACCAAACTAAGAGCTTTTATATTCCTGCCAGAAGGTAAAACCTTCCTTCAGGAAACACAACCAAAAGCAAGACTAGACAGTGCCTTGCTCTATAAATACCCAGGGAAAATGCTCAAATAGCCACAATCTCCATGATCTTGGGGAAAAAAATGGAAGCTGACTCCACTACTCCTCTGAAAGACGTGTTTGCAGAGTCCCGGTGCTGAGTCACAGCTCCTGACTTTACACTTTCCCTCTCTGTTGGAGGAATCCCGCAGAAGGCGGGTAGAGGAAAAACACGGAGCAGGTTGGGGCTTGCTGAGTGTCTGCTGAGCCGGTCTCCTGCCAGGGGTACCAAGCTGAGCATTAGCTACGCTTGGGCTGCAGTTTAGCAAGCTTTGAGAACCAGGCCCAGAAATAGCGTGCCAAATATTAATAGATGCTTTTGGAAAGATGGAAGGAGACGGATGAGCACACCTTGTATAAAAGCTCATTAACTGGTTTAAACTAAAAGACCCCGGTTAAAAACTTCCCGAATGGGAGAAAGTGTAATGTGAGTCACGTGCATTCCCCAGGAAGAAAAAACAACCTGACGTGTTCCCTAGGCTTCCCGGGAAGATAATAGTTGTTGTGGGGAATTCTGTAGCTTTTTCCTCTGTCCTGTTTTTATTTGTGCCCACACCTTCTGTGAGCAAACCTGTCCCCTCGCTCTGCGACTGGCGCCACGCAGCTCCTGGCAGATGGGAGCCGTGGGGAGAAAGGAGCCATGGGAGGCTGGTGCTGGCCGTCGGACCGTCTGGACAGGACGCGAGGGGAAGGCTGGAGGGCTCCAGCCGTCGTGCGCCGGTGCTGGCAGGACCCGTGGGCATAGCACGCCTGGTACGCAGAAAGTTTGCTGAAGAAATGCACTGGTAGTTGTCATGCTGAAGGTTTCTCTGCCCTGCGTCCTTATTCAGTTCCTCCCCCCCAAAAACAATTATTCCTTTTCCTAGGCTGGTGCTAGACTCCAGGAGCTGGATCACTGGCAGCAAGGGGGTTATAGCCGTGATTTTTAGAAGTGGGGAAGGATTTGATACTGTGACTCTGCTGATGAAAAAAGGGATCCTTTTTCTTTTCTCTGTGTAGAAATCAGGACTCAGACATCAGGCCAGTAAAAATAGGGAGTGACTCCACATGTGTGTGTCATATTCCAGAGCAGGATGGATAACAGCCGAAGGCGCTGCCCTGTTCTGCTCTAGCCCAGCCTGAAGGAGGGCATTGAATCGCCTCCCTGTTCAGGCGAAACACCAAAACCCTGTGCGTAACTGGCAGCGTGCTCGTGTCTCCTGGCTGCAAGCGCCGACTCCCAGAGCCTTTCCTCACGTGCACCTTGCTGTATAGTGAGGATATCTGTCATTTCTCTTATGGCTTTTCCAGGCTCGAAGGCATTTGTGAAACAGCTGGGAGACTCGGCAAAAGGCTGGCACCGGTGCGGCAGGATGGGCTAGCGGCCGGGGATGGAGAAGGTGTCAGGGTTCCTGCTGTGTCCCTGCTGCTTCACGCGGTGGTGTTGAGGCTCTGATTGAGGGCACAGCAAAGTGTTCTTCTTTGTGGTCAGACTTTAAGAAAAAAAAGCTGATTTGCTTAGGGCTGTCACATCCACACTTGAAAGGTGGTGGTGTGTTTATGCAAAGCACCAGTAGCAAAACTGCTTCTTCCAGAAGTTTTAAAGCTCTCTGGTCCAACCGTCAGCTGCCACGTCTGCCCTGACAAATCACTAATAATACCTGGGTGGTCCTTGTTAGTCCCCGATGGGTATCACTCATTTATTGCCACCTGTGGCCACATAGGTAGGTAAGAGGTTGGCCTTTGCTGTCACGACTGCTTTGAGCTAATCACTCAGGTGCATTAATTGTTCATTAACTGATTGCTTTAATGTGTAAGTACACTGTGACCCCACCTCCCATTAACACTGTGCAATCCTTACGAGGATCCTCAGCAGTCCTAGTTTGTTCCTGCTTTTACAGGAGACCTGTAAAGCCTAACAGATAAATTTGGCAGGCTGATTAATTTTCCACATTACTTCCCAGCAAAGGCCTTCAGCCCCGGGAGGACCGTGATACTTAAACCTGCACATCGCTTGCCTGGCTAGCGCCAGCCCAAACGGGGCTGAAATGCTTCAAGGAAAGATGACTGGGTGGTATGGCTGGTCCCTCACCAACCCTCCGGAGGGGCAGAAGGAGTTTTGTTTGTAAATGGACTCCTCCATGCCGACTGGTTCATGAGCAAGACAGAGGTGTTGAGATCGATGGGACGTTTCCACCGCCTCCTCCTAAAGGAAGGGCATTTTTGGTCACTCCCTAAAACGCTGATTCACTTGCCTGGCAGAAATTCAGGCATGTAGCAGGACGGTCAGTGTGCCAAGAGCTTTTTCTCCATTAGAGAAAAGCTTGTTATTAGGCTGAGAGCCACTTTGGGGGCCATATTTAGCTTCAGTTTGTCTCCAGCACGGTCATCTTGAAGTCTCGGGGCGGGGGGGGCAGAAAGGGGGCCTGTCCCCCTCTGCCTACACCAGTGAGTAGCTATTTCACTGTGCTCCCTACTCCCTTTCCAAATGCCTGCCTACAGCAGTTGGGGCTTGGGGAAGCTAATGCATCAATAATTTTCATTTCCTGCTGTAAAACTCACCCTGGGGGCTTTGTTGGGAGGGTGGGGTGGAAGATTTGAAGGAGGAGATTCATCTCTTGAAAATCATATTTGATGTTTAAGGCTTTTCCAGCCTTCTCAGGCTAATCACGACAACATTCGCTGCCATCTCTTCCCACCCCATTTTGTGCTTCCTACTCATATCCTGTCTGTGTATTTTTGGCCACTTGCTAACAATTCATTTGAGCTCAAACTTGGCACATGGGAGCTTGGCTCTGAGTGTCACTGCAAGAAAACAAGCTGACATCAGTTTAACCAGCTCAGTGACCTGGTGGCAACCACGCTCCCAGGGTGGGAGGGTGCAGGTCAGCTTTTGGTGCGGCAGGGGATGGGGTTCTTTCTTACAGGGTATATTCAGCCCCTCGAAATGCACCTGGGGCTCTGACCCAGGTATCTTTCCTTTGGTACAGGCAACAGCCACATGTCCCAAGCGCTGCGAGCACAGAGGGTGAGCGGGGTCTTGCTCAGGGGCTGCTGCTGGTTTCCTCGACCCTCTCATCCCAGGTCGCTCTGAGACGCCAGCTCGCGTGGTGGGAGCTGGAGTAGGAGCACAGGCAGCCAGACCTGGGCCCAGCCCATGTAACAGCAATAAATGCCCGTGCTGGCAGACCACGGCTCACCGCTGGGGAGACTTTGCTGATGTATCGCTGAGCTCCTGTCTCGGCATTGGCACCGGCTGTGGATGCAGCTTGGATCAATAAGGGTGTATCATCCACCCGGCTCGGGGCAGCGGGCTGTGCTGCGGAGGGTGGGGATAAGCAAAAAATGTCCGTGCAGCAGCACTTGGGCATTTTTTAGTAGTAGTCTAATCTAGCTTTTTTCTTTCTGTTGTTGGTATTTTCATATATATATGTCACAGTAGATCAAATTCTATATGGAAAATTGTGATTTATCACTTCCCAGTCATCTCTGAAAGGCAGAAAGGGGAGTTCATCAAAATGTGCTTTTGCTGTCAGTCATTTATTTGTTTTACCTGCAAAATGCTGAGATTTTTTCATTCCCACAGAGAGTCCCCATAGGAACTGTAATGTTGATTGCTGATGCAAAACATGTTCTGTTGCAAAATATTTAACCAAACTTTCATGCCCAGCTGAGGATAGCTCTGCTCTGTCTTTGGATTCAGAAGCCAAGATGCACAGTCGAAAAACAGCAAGGGGAAGAGAACCAGGCGTTATTCTCAAAAACCCTATGCAGGAAACTTGCTCCTTTCTTAAGACACAAACTGCACATCAGAGATGTGCAGCTCACCGGTCTGACAGAGGTCTCCTGTTTCTCCTTCAGCACGTCCTTCAGACTCTGCAGGGCTCTGCTCCCATCAGTGAAAGGGCACTAGAAAAATTTACAACCTCACAGAGAGGAATACACAAATGACTACAAGGGGATGAGCTACCAGGGCTTGGAGGAGAGGTGCAATGCAGGTGCCTGAGGTGGAAGAGCAGCGTGCTGTCCGTCAGGGAAGAGCTGCAGTCGGTGCCTGGCATTCCCACGGGGGATGGACGCAAGTGCAGCTGATCCAAATGGGCTCATTCATTGCCTACTCGCTTTAACCTCCCTTTAGGCAACTCATCTTGCTGTCCTGTGTGTGGCTCTGGACTGAGCTGTAGCATCTGGAGCCTTCTGTCAGCAAAGTCTGCTGGGGAGACTCCTTGTATTAACCCTTGGGGATGCCGTTAGATACAGCAATCTGATTCTGGTAGTTGTCTCTCCTGCTTTTAAACTCCTGCTTCATTTTCACTCTGAAACCTGGGCTAAAGACAAGCCAATGGTCCTGATTCTCCCCTAGCAACTTGCACCGTACCGTGACAAGTTACAGTCTTGGTTCCAGGAGCAGCTTCAGCACTTCCCACCCTTCTGCTGTCCCTGGCCACCACTTCGTCCCCAGCAACTCTGTGCGGGAGCACTCCAACCCAGAGCAGGAACCGGTGGGGCTTGAACCCCGGTCCCCCTGCATGTACATTTTTTTAACTCGCTGGTTTATTTTCCAGCCAGATCAGCTCCAGAATCTGACTTGCAGCCCAGCCCCACAAGCCCTTGTGCTGGCACAATGAAGGAGCGTCACAGGAGTGCGAGCGGCTGGGAATGGCCCGAGCCGGCATTGCTGCCAGCTGTGGAGCCTCCCCCTGCATGCGTGCAGGTAAACCCTGGGCAGGGTGACCGTCTGTCATCTGGGTTGATTTCCGATGTTTGGGCTTTCAGTAAAGCTACCAAGCTCTGTGGATGAGTCCGGCAGGAGGGGTTTTTGCAGCGTGAACAGCCAGTTACACAGTAACCAGAACAGTCCCATGAGAGATGGTTCCAAAAACAAAAAAAAAAATGTTCCCTTTGCCCTTTGTTTCATTTAGAATAGAAGGATGTGTGAGGCTGGGCTTATCAAAATAATTTAAATGGCAGTTTCTAATCTTACGGTGCAGAAATGTTTTAACAATCTTGCCGCAAAAAAAATTAATCTCCTGCAAGGGCAAGGAGGAAAAAGCACAATTGGTCCCTGCAGCAAAGGCCTGGGATGAGAGTCTGTGAGGGCAGTCTGTTAGCTGGGCTAGGAGAAACCAGGAGTGATTACAGGGCTGGGAAGGGGAGGGAAGTGTTTCCTGCAATGCCTTGAAGAGGAAAGGTTTCACTAGCCACTCCTGCATGCCCACAGGGGCTTGGCACAGGGATTTCCAGTCCTGAAAAGCTGAAGCTCTGCAGGGAGACACGAAGGAGACGCTTTCTGCTCTGCTGAGGTGGGAACCTCAGCACTGTGGAGCAGGTTGCCCAGAGAGGTTGTGCCGTCTCCGTTCTTGGAGATTTTCAAGAACAGACTGAGTAAAGCCCTGTGCAACCTGTTCTGCTTTCAGAGCTGACCCTGCTTTGGGTTGGACCAGGGAGCTCCTGAGGTCCCTTCTGGCCTGAATGACCCTGTGATCCCCAAAGAGGAGAGGGGGAAGGAGCAAGAAAGCCTTTTTATGCCAGCTGGGCAAGCTGTGTTTGCAAGGGTTGGGGCTGTTGGAGGATGGCACGCAGTCGTGCCAACACAGGTCGTGTGGATTCTCTGCAGCCAAAGCAGGAGGCAGGGGTGGTTTTTACCACAACCTGTGGTTTTAAACCAGTGAGCTCTCCTCACTGGACTGACTGTCTTTAGGGTACACTGATCCTTAAATGAGCCCCAGGTTTGTGGGTCACCTCTGGAGCAAGGAAAGGGTTGCGGA
Source organism: Balaeniceps rex (assembly GCA_013401315.1). Taxonomy (NCBI): domain Eukaryota; kingdom Metazoa; phylum Chordata; class Aves; order Pelecaniformes; family Balaenicipitidae; genus Balaeniceps; species Balaeniceps rex. The sequence goes on from VYZW01022494.1 coordinate 122,271, forward strand.
AGCAGGGTTGTGTCTGAACATGCACATTGAAGAACGTGGCATGTTCTGGGAAGGTCGTTTTGAAGGAAGGGGCAGGTGGCCCCAAAGGCATGGGAATACACATGGGTTTGAGAGGGACAGGGAGCCTCTGACTGCACAGAGAAACCAAAGTCATTTATCCTCCGCCTCAGCAAATACCAGCTTCCCTGACAGCAGAGGTGCAGCCCTGGTAGCCAGCCCTCCTGCACAGTTCTCCTTCAACTGCAGATAAATATATGTACATGTCATTTTTAGCCCTTTCCGTAACTCCCCTTCCTGGCCTGGCTTTGGCGGGGACGCAGCCCTCCTGCCCACAGCTGTCTGCAAGAGGATGTTGCCAACCTTTCATGAAGGTGCTCTTTCAGCGTATGCAGCCCTGGTGCACCTCGGCTGGCGGGGCTCACTTGGGCTACAGCAAAGTGCTATTCCTGGTGCTTCCTGGCTCTCCTCAGTCCTGCCCTGTGGGACCAACTGTTGGCAAGAGATTAGTGTGGGCCTACTGCTAAGCTGGATGTCATGAGCTAACCAAGTCCTCTTTTAGCTCGAGTTGTGGGGGGACAGGATTCTGAGACAAGAGGACCTGAGTGCCACTCACCCCTGCGGCGCTGGAGCGGAGCATGGCCTCTGCGAGCAGCATCTTGGCAGCTACATGCACTTGTCTTGGCAAGGACCGATCATGTTGGAGTCAGCGTCACACACTGCGCTCTAGGGAAAATACCAGGGACTGCCAAGGGTGGTGACAGCCCAGATCTCGCCCGCAGTCTTCTCCGCTGCTTTAGATCGTTCTCCTAACCTTTGACCGTTTGCTCACAAGGTCTTGGCAGGCAGGGAGCAGAGAGCAGGAGTGTCTCTGAGCTTGTGCCAGGTGTGGAGCAGATGTTCTGGGGACCTGTCTGGTCTAGTTTGTATGTGACTGTAGCAGGCAGGCTTTGACTGCTCAGCTTGTTTCTTCCAGCCACCCTCAGTCCTCACTTCCTAGGCTGTGATCAAACTTGCATGACATTTCCTTCCACTGAGCCGTCACTGGGGCTGGAGCTCCTCTCCTCCCTTCCATCCTCCCTTTTGGCTCAGAGGAGCCAGAGACAGCTGCGTGGATGTGGGGTAGTCCATCACCTCTCCCATCACCCGTGCTCAGTTCCTGCTCGGGTGGCAGGTTGGGAGCACACACACGGCTGTAGCACGTGTTGGTGCCCGGAGGAGGGACAAGAGCAGGACGGGTGCACGGGGAGCCTCTCTGCAAAGTTTCCCAGCCTTCAGCAGTGGGATTTAAGAGCTCTCGGTACCCTTTTTCATGCCTGAATTTGTCCAACTGCATTTGGCCAACCTGCGTAAACTTTTGACATCCTGAACGGCCTGTGGCAAGAGGCTCTGCATGGTGTGCTCAGCCTTCTCCTTTTGTTTATGCCGCGCTTGCCAGCTGCCAGTTTCATGGGATGCCCCCCGGCTCTGTTATCAGTAAACTGTTCCCATATTCACTGTCTCCATGCCACGGGCAGTATCCCAGATCTCATGGGGAGCAGCACCTCAGCTGTCTCTCTTCTAAGCTGAAGAGTATTGGAAGTTTCGTAACTTAAGTCACATATACGGGGCCCTTCCTTCTTTATTTTTAAGCTTGGAGCAGCCGCAGCAGCGCAGAGGAGCAGTGGGAAAAGGGTGCTTCCATGTCGAGAGGATTGCTCAGGCAGCTGATGGCCTGACCACACCTAGGGTGTTACCTGCTCATACTGGCAAAGACCAGCAACGAGCACAGCTCTGGTACATTTACTCTCAATTTATCCTGTTGAACCTGCTCCTGCGTAGTTTAGTGCAGCAGCTCATCTGCCTGAGCTGCAGCTTGTCTGGCCTTTTTTTTTTTAGCTGGTGAAACTTTATCAACTTTCTTTTCAAGCAGTAGCAACTCACAGCAACAAAGCTGACAGTCCTACGGATCTACAGGTAACCCCGAGAGCCTCATGTCACATTTACTCTCCCACCCTGCCCCTTCTATTGCAAAAAAGGGGGGAAAAAATCCAACCCAACATTTTCCCCAAGTTATTCACATCCAGCCTACTCTGGCTTCATTTGAGTGCCTGGTTGGAGTGAGCGTGCGCCTGGATGCTGGAACTGGACCCTCCCTTCACCAGTTTGGGTCCTCTGCTAGTGCAACCCTGCAGGGCCAGCTGGAGAATGCTGACTTACACCATTTAGGAATCAGCACTTTGACTTCAGTGGGGCAAATTGCTGTTTCCGTAGCTCAGATGTACTACTCCCTCCTGCAGTTTAGAAGGGTTTGTGTTCTCAGGTGTTGGAAAAACAGAAGTGAATCAGCAATGCATCTGCCTGCGTGGTCAGGTACCAAGCCCATCTGGAGATCATCTAGAGATGCTGCCGTACAGGTGTCTGGTGGTACAAGACTCCTGCCCCTGCCAGCCCAAGGGACCTGACTCTCTTCTCATGTGGATCTGAGCATGGATCAAGCCTGTTGAAGGCCATCTAATTCCAGTCAGAGGATTTGCTTGGGTGCAGTCTGGGACATGTTCTTCATCACAGAAGTCCTGCCTGTGTCAGATATTAAGGGCTGGAGTCTCAGCAAGGGACAATTTGCAAAACTCTGTTGTTGTCAGCGTACATCGACTGAGGAGCCATCCCCTACTACCCAACCTTACACCAGGCAAGCAACATCCACACCTGCACAGGCTACCTGGATTATTCCTCTTCCTTCTCCAAGGAGTTTTGAAAGCCCCTATCTCAACCTAGAAGCAATGCCAAGAGCATCAGGTACTGAAAACAAGATGAACTGCCTTGCTGTGTGAAAGTCAGTGTTACAGATTAACCTGCAGGAATGGCCAGAGACAAGTCCATTCACTTGTTCCCCAGAGGAAAGCATGAATATCTTTCTAGGGAACAGAGAGGTTTTAATTAGTGCTCCCTTTCTGCATAAAGCCTGGCTCTCCTGCTCTGTCTCCTCAGATGAACACAGCTATAATTAAGAGGCAGCAGTGTCAGGAATGAGAGCAGGCTCCAGCCTGTGATTTATTAAGGGATGTTGTGGGTGCAATTACCTTTCTCTCTTCTCCTCTCCCCGGTGTTTTTATAAAGTGAATTTACTGATGAAAGGGGTGTCTCGGGCTCAGGCAAATGGACGCCTCGGTGTTTATCTACAGCACAGACAGAGCAAAGGCAGAGTCGCTGCTTTTTCCTCCCTATGGTTACCACTGAAAGCCTCAAACCTGACTTGGAGGATTTTGTGTCCACAAGTCGCAGTTCTGGCCTAAGTCCCAACCCTCTGTGACTGCCTGTGAGCAACACCTGGACCAAGGGCAGCACCCTCCTTATTGCCAACCATCTCCTGCCAGCAGTGGTGGGATGAGGAGTGACCCCAAAGGAGTCCTCTTGGTGGTAATGAGAAGTGAGCGGCAGACTAGGACAGGCCACTTGCGTTGTCCACAGCAATGAGGTGGGTCAGGCTTTGGGTTTTGCTTTGTATTTGCTGGTGTGGGAATCTGGGGGAGCCCACAGCTTTGGGGGCAGCTCTAGTTCTCCTGGCAGCCAACACCTCTAACGCGTGAAGAGGTTAGAACTATCTCAGCTCGCGGATAGTTCCCACTTCTGGTCATCTTCAGTGAGAGGAAAGTTATGTGTAAGCAGTCCGGGGGAGGGTGGTGTTGACTCGGACCGTGCCTGTTGCTTGATCTTAATCGCCATCCCACAGGCGGCCGTATTTCACTTTCTGAATTACTCAGCAATGGTGAGCATTACTGCTGGCTGGCTGAACTTTGGTTTATTGCCATTCAGATGGTCTGCACTTTACCTTTGTAGGATATAAATCTGGACAGGTTGAGACTGATAAGACAGAGAGGGGGAAAAAAAAGAAAAAAGGAAGCAGGAAGAACAAAATTCAAACAAGTTCAAATTATGAAAAGTTTTTGGGGGCCAGTACCCCAGCTGGAAACCAAAAAAAGGAAAGCATTCACTGGCCCTTGCCAAGGTGGTGTTGAAAGACCCCAGCCCACCAAATGTGGAGTGTTACTACTCCACCAGCCATCGGAAGAGCTGCCTTCACCTAGGGCAAGGCTGGCTTGGAGGCCTGTGAGCCATGAAGGCTCCTTTGTGCCACGACAGCCAGGGCTGTTGCACAATCCTTTCTGCTGCCCCTTCCTGCCCTGGGTCTTGGTGCCCATTGCCCTGGCAGTGCTCAGCTCCTCCATCCTGGCTGAAATGCCTGAGAGAAGCCATGGCAGTGTGTTGGGGAGTGGGAAAGGAGAGGCGAATAGGTGAGCTAAAGCCTCAGCGGGTGAAGACCCAACCGTGGTCTGGATGTGGGAACGTGCCCCTGGCACCTGAGATGGGGATTTCTGGCACACGAGATATGTTTGCCCATCTCAACAGGGTAAGGAAAACCTTTGTGGGAGGTGTTTGTGAGCGGGGTTGATTTGTGACCCTCCTCTGTAGGCAGCGATGGACGAAAGGGCATGGAGCATCCTGAGCAGGCCCTAGCTGCCATGCCAGCCGGGGCTGCGCCTTGCCCCCTGATCTGACGTGGAGCAGCCCAGCCTCTGCCATCAGCCTCTTGCCTTGTGCAGATGTGAGGGTCCCCCTGATTCAGCGATCCTGCAGGAACAGTCACCTCCAGGCTTTGCTTGGTGCTTCAAACCAAATCAGGGCCAAAGTAGCTTGTCTGGCCACTTCAGTCACTGTTCCAGGGCAGCTGAGCAGACAGAGCCTGTGACTCCCCACCTTTGGCTTCCTCTTCCCATGGGTTGGGAAGCTTTTGGTCTTCTCCCTCAGCGGAACCTCAGTGACAGTGAGCACGTTGCAGTAACGCCCTTGGGAGCATTTGGGGAATGGCAACAAGGGCTGGGCTCTCCTGGGGAATTGCAGTGCAGGTGAATGGGGAACATCTCCAAACCGGTCCAGCGCTCAGCTACACACCCTTCCCTCCCTCCTTAATTGCAATTCCTCCTGATTTATCTGGATCACCAGGAAATAAAAACACCAGGGCTTTTTTGGTTAACCCCGCCGGCATCATGCATTTCAAGCTTGCAGGTGGCACCGTCCCCAGCCCAGCAGAAAGGAAGCCTCTCGCTGCCTTGCGAAAGGACAACCTCTCGCCTTGTGCGCAGAGGTGCCCTCGTTCATGTGGGAGCAGCAGAACGACACCAATGTGTGGGATCGGCTCTCTCCAGGATCCCCTTCGACTCCCTCTTGACAGTGATTTGATGCACGGGAACTAAATATTTTAGGGGTGGCTGGCAGCATACTTTTTCCCTGAGTTTGCCATTTCAAACTCGCTGCAAGCAGACAGAGTTGCTGTTCGCAGCCTCCCCGCTACATGAAAATCCATAACGCTCCCCTCTGCTGCAACGCTGAGAGGTGAAAAGCTGTGTGGCCTTGTGGGCAGGTGGAGATCCGGGAGCCAAATTGTCATCTCGGGCCTCCTTGGATCTCATCACTCAGGCTTTGTACAGTGCCTGGTACCATTTCTGATGGTGCAAGGACTCCTCTATAACAGAGTCAGATGAGCCGGGAGGGTTTCTGAAGATACCACACTTCCCCTCCCTTCGAGTGGGAGGCTGGAATACCTCCTGGGCAGGCAGGTGGGTATTTTTCTGGGCACCTGCTGAACCTTGGCCAAAGCAGGGTGGTTCAGGAGGCCGTGCTGGCAAAGTCGCGTGCTGCTAGACCTGTCCGGTGCTCCATGCGTGCTGCTGTTCCAGGCGGACACCCTGCTGCGGGTGAAGCTTTACCGCAGTGCAGGAGACCATCTCTGTCATTCCTGGAAGTCTGTGGACTTTCCCTGGCACTTCTGCTTGGGGGAGACTAGGAAAGGCTCATAAGGCTTGATTATTTTTAGAGTGTGATTATTTTATTGCCAATTGCATCAAACTCATAGGCTAAAGGCCGTGCACTAACATCTGCCTGGAGTTAAGAGCAGTACTGCTGACTGCTCTTACGTAAAGTAAACGTGAGGCCAGACTTCAGCCCCGCACAAGGAGAAAACTGCTGAGTCTTCATCAAGACCACAAACCTGCCCTGACCTAGCACTTCGAGGGAGACCATGGCATGGAAGAGAGAAAGCAAGCAAAGGGTGTGATGGAGACATGGCTCCGAAGCAGCACCCTGGGATCCAGCCCTCGGGGGATAATACTCCACGCACTCAGGCTTTGCACCCGGACTTATTTTATATGGATGTTTCTCAAGCCCACGCAAGCCAATGAGTATATTCTCCTTGTTTTACTCCTTTCTTTGTCTACCACAAGGACTGAAACCTCCCAAGTCATTTCACGCATTAGGGTCTCTTCTGAATCTCTTTCGCTTCCAGCCTGAATTATCCCCTGACCCTACGAAAAGCACTCTGTTTTCCAGCCCATTCAAAGCCATCTCGTCAAGGGTCAGATGCTAACAAACATCTGGCAGATTTGGCCCAGAGGCCATCCCACAGCAGGGCCTCCTCCCCTGGACATACAGCCCGGTTACCCTGCCGGAGCAGAGCTAGCTGGCCTGGGTTCCTCCTGAGCAACCCCTCCATGGCTCTTCATGCCCTTGGCTGAAGCCGGGCAGGCAACCACCGCGGGACAGCCCGATAAAATGGTGGCTGCTGCTAATGTCACCACAGGCAGCGTCTTCTCCGCGATGCACCTGCGTGCACGCAAGCGAGCTGCCACGCGACTTGGCGAGCTGGTCCGTACAGACTGGGTGCCTGCATCCACGGGAGTCAGGCAGACGGAGTCCCAGCAGCAACGACCTGTAGGACCTATTTTGTCAGGCTCAGGGCCAGGTTTTGTCACTCTGACTGATGGCAAGTTGTTTGCAGTCAACAAAGGTGGGCACTGAAGGAGGCAGTCTGTCTGCCTCCATGATACAGAGCCCATGGCCCAGAAGACATTTCCTCCTTGCGTTGTGCAGCAGCCGGGCGGCTCGCCTCTGTCTTGGTGTCTTTGCCCACCCTCATGTTGGGTGGTGACTGGCAGAGGGGCAGAAAGCCAAGGACTGAAAGCTTGTCTTGGCAAACCGCTTTATCACACCAAGCAAACGGGTGTGCGTGCATGCGTGTGCGCACACAGCAGCCATCCTTCACCGTCTTTCACAGCTGTTCCCTTCCCCGGGACTTCACCAACATCCAGTTCAGTGATGCCAGCGCTCAACTTTTTCTCAGGTGCCTGAAAACACCCCCAGTCTCTCTAAGCTCTATCATTACATGACAAACCACCCTGCCCTGCAGAGTAAAGCAGGTCGGATCCTGCACTGGACCGCCTGCAGGTGCCTGTGCGTGCCGGAGGGCTGGGATCCAGCCAGAAGAGCACCGGGTCCTCAGCCAGCCTGGCTTCCTAACACTTCAGCGGCGGAAACCAGCAGCAGGTACGACCCAGGCCCAACCGCAGCGGGGATTGAGCTGTTAGTGTTATCCCAAACACCAGTTTAAGCCTTGGTTTTAAAACAGGGTGAAGCAATGACCTTTGCCACTCACAGACACGCTTCCACAGTGGATCCCAAGTCCCTCTTCACAGTCCTGTTTTAAAGGGCTCCTTGATTCAATACCGCTGCCTGCCCTTTCTATGTGTGAAGGACTCATTTTTCTCCCTGATCAACTGAAAACTAGATCACTCAACTAAACGGAGCCAGGAACGCGCTACTGTGTGCGGCAGTCGCAGGTGAAACCCTGTGTGTGTGTCTCCTGCAGCCGGCCAGGCTGTTGTGTGTCAGCTGGGGGCTGAGCCTGTTGCTGTCGTTTCTTTAACTCAGAAAAAGTCCTTTTCAGGGGCAGATCCCACCAAAGCAGCCCAGCGCTGGAGCTCTCGGACAAGCAGCCACCAACGGATCTGAGCCCTGTTACAGCATTTGCTTCATGCAGCATTTCAAGAGCAGCCCAGCAACACAAGTGTTACTCCCCATTGCCCTAATTACAGCAGGGCAATCACTGTATTATATACTACAGTGCTGTCTCACAATTATTTCCACTATTTAAAAATAACATTAGTCAAATAACTGGACCCTGAGCCTAGTCGTCGGTGGAGCTTGCACTGCCATTTTCCAGGCAAGTAAGTGAAAGGGGACAGGAGAGCTGCGCTCCAACTCGTTAATGCAGATGAAAGCTCACCGGGAGCCAGAGCTGTCATGCGAGGGAACGGGGCAGCTCCGAGCGAGCCTTCCCTCTGTTTTGAAATAGTGTGAGGAATCTTGCCAAGGTCACGGGCAGGGAGAGCTCACCCACCGAGAGCAGCAGCTCGCCAAGGTGCCCGGTGGCAAACAGCAAAAATGCACTCCGCACACGTCCCGAATGGAGGAAACCCCGAGGTTTGCAAACAAACAGCTGCTCAAGTCTCCAGACTTCATTAGGAACAAAAAAAAAAGCCCCGTTCTGTGCCAGACGGACATTTTGCTGCCAAGAAAGTGCCACCTACTGGATCTGGCCCGGCGGGGAAATGCAAGAACGGGAAACAAACCCCGAAAACGTAATGCTGGAAAAATTACATTTTTTCACCCTTTTAAAAAAGACCCATATGCACTGACAGTTATCCCAGCCGCAGCCCCCTCTCCAGTCATGCTCCCTCTACAGCTGAATCAACCAGACTTTCAAAGTAGACAAATGTTGGGGGGGTGTGAAGTTTTAGGGTTTGCAAGGAGGGACTTACCGGTGCTGAGAAGCTGCTCTCGTCTCCCGCAGTTCCCTCGGCTCCCGTGCGTCCTCTCCCAGTTAGCCGTGCCCTCCTAGTTAAATCCTGCTGCCATTCTCCGGCAGCCAAGCTCCCTCTGCCTCCCTGCGCAGCGCTTTGCCTGCGAGCCTAGTGCCCCAGCCCAAACGATGGAGGAGAGAGCGAGGCAGAGCCCACCCAGTGCCCCAGCCTGGGGGTCCCCGTGCTGCTGGCTTCCCTCTGCCCTTTCGTCCCGGTGCCGCTCGCCCCGGTTGTCTGAGAGCAGGTGACAGAGGTTTCTTGGCAGAGGAGAGAGGAGGGGAGGGATGTGGAGCCAGCGAGAGGTGGAGCTGGGACCCGGAGCAACAGGTTACTGTATAACTAGGAGCCGGTGGCCCCAGCGAGCCGGCTGCATCCCCGCAAGGCGCCGGGGGCAGCTGGGGCCTTCGCCCACTCCCGGTGCGAGGGGACCAAAAGCTGAGCTGAGGTGCTGCCTGGGAGGGACGTGTTAAACTTCAGGTTTCTTTTGCCCGAGAACATTTTGTACCAAGGGGGAGGTTGAAGGCGGTGAGGGGTGGTAAAGGAGTGCTTGGAGCTAGGTTTTCCATCACCGGTGAGGGAGGGGACGTGCTGCCCGACTGCCTCGTGGGGGGAACAAGGCACCCTTTGTGCAGCCTGGTGCTCTCCTCCGCAGCTCCGCACTGCCTCACGGGTTGTTTTCCTTCAGCTTCGCTCCTGTCTGCTCTCTCTGGCCTGATGTCTGCAGCGGGGAAAGGTGCCATGAGATGGAGGGAGAGGGCAAAACGTCCTCTCTCTCCAGGTCCCTGAAGCAGTCAGGGGTGAGGGGCAGAGCCCCCTTCAGGGTACCCCACACTGTGGCACTGTGCTCCTTAGGGTTACACAGCCACAAAGCCCCTCGTCTTGCCCCAGCTCTACCATGAGCTGGCAGGAGGTAGTGGGGCCTGGCCATGCCACAGGTTTCGGCGCCACACTTCAGCCCCTAGCACTGGGCAAAGGTAGAACGTAGCTTTGGCAGAGCTGTGCCGGGGTTATGGCAGGGGGAGTGATTGCTAAACCCACCTTTGGGAGGAACCAAGGTGAAGCAATTGCTGTGGCACAGGAGGGGAGTAAAGGGCTCACTGGCCTTGGGCATCAGGCAGAGGTTTGGGCATCAGCATGGTGCAGCCTGAGCAGGGCTTGCTCCTCGGCAGGAGATGCTCCTTGGCTCTGCTCGGGTGACCACCGTACGCAGGACCCCGTCGTTATTCACGCGTGTGTGCCCGTGCGCCTGTGTGCCAGAGAGAAACTGTCCATAAGCCTTTCGGCCATCGCAGGGAGCGTTCCTGTGCCACTGCAGCACTGTGTCAGCCCTCCCCTGCAGATGTCCAAGCTCTATTATCGGTGTTGTCAGGAGTGAGACCACTGTCCCCTTCTCAGCAGGGCGCCAGGTGGGGCAGAGAGAAAGCGAGAGCCGCTTCTCGCTGGAGTAGCAGAGGTAGGACTTGAGCTTCAGCCCTTGCGTTGCGGCCAGTGTCGTTCCCATGCTCTCCGGGAAGGATTTCTTTAGAAGCCCCAGTCTCATCACGTAATCTCTTGTTGCTCCTTTCTTGCTCTTCAAAAGCCAGAAGGAAATTTTAAAAGGTGGAAAGGCTGCTTCTGAGTTGCCAGACTGCGGAGAGGACGTTCGAGTTGTGCTTGGGGTCTGCCATGCTGCCAGCTCAGCCCTGCAGACCGTGTGTTTGGGGGCCTAGAGGGACCCTGAACTCTGGGAAACGGTCTCTTGTGTGGGCAGACTTGTTACTTTCAAAGAACACCTAGTTTCATTTGTCTCAAGTTTTTACATTTTTTAAAACGATGGGATCAGCTCGTGAGCTGATCATTAAGCTGGAAAATATCAGCCGAATGCATGGGTCTTACAAATGTGTCCATGGCAGCGTGGGATCCATCTGGTTAGCTAGTCCTCTCCAAAAAATGAGGCTTTTGAGAGCATTTTATTAAAGCACACGTGCATCGCAGGCCTCCCCACCATCCCCACGATGTGTGTTGAACCCACGGCATGTACATGCTAGAGACACCCCTTGTCACCGGCCCCGGGGAAGAAATAGCTGCAACTCTGACACTAGAGAAAGAAATAAGAAAATGCTTCCACCACGGGACACAGGTCTGGAGGAAGCCCGGCTTCCTTAACTCCGTGCTTGTCGAGTTCTGTGCCGCCGTGGTTTTCTTCAGTGCCTGCCATGCCATGGGGACAAGCACTCAGCTTGCTGCCTGGCCCGCGTCCAGACGCTGGGCAGGGGAACCGCCCCGGGTGAGTTATCGCGGGAGGAATGCCGCCGAGTGAGCTGGACGGGCAGGGGGAAGGCCAGTTCCCCGCACAATTTTGGCAGCTCAGTTTTGACAGGAGAAAGACCTCTTCTGCCATGGGAGAATGTGAACCGATACTCGGTGTGACGCACACGCCCAGCGCCCCGTCATCCTCCTCACCGCGATGTCGGTAAGATCCCAGGGGGATCTCGGTACAGGATGCACTGTGAAAACACGGCCAGCCCTGGGAGAAGCAGCATTTAGAGAATGCCAGCCACACCACCAGGCAGGGCAGGGGGTATCGGTTCAACAGGAGGGAAACGCTGTGCCGGAGCCCGGCGAGCCTTGCCAGCTGAAAGGTTTTGTGCAGGAGATCCCTGCCCCCTGAAATGCATCATCTGCCACTGGGGCATTTCAGTGGGACCGCTGGGCTGGGCTGGCTTTCCTGGGATGCAAACTGGGATTTGGAAGGATTCTGTTGGAGAAGCCATCTAATGTTTAAGGCACTGACTGCTTGCTGTCTGGCAGCCTCGGCTCCACATTCATGATGAAGATAGGCACAGCGGGCTACCATGAGGTGCTGCGCTCTATAGGAAATCTCTAACTGCTGAGCAGAGGAGGGAACTTCTCCTCTGGGCAGGGAAGAAACCCACAACTGAGCTTATTACACCTTCCCTGCAACAGCTGATGCCGGTCGAAGTAGGGCAGAGGTGATCAGCCAGGCGGGAATTACCCTGCTGCGCGGTGGCAGTTCCTGCACGCCGCCTCCGCTGACTTGGCTCCCAGACGTGGAACCAAACGAGTGCACATCCTCAGCCTTGCTCCTGCGGCCGCGGCTCGAAGCCCTTCAGCGTTGTGACAAAGATGGTGGTCACGGGGGGACTGTAGCACTTCAGCTGGGTTTTGGTCTGTGCATTGTTTCTGCCTGCTGAGGAACACAAAAAAGCCATGGACCAATAAAGCCCTATCTCTCAGAGTATCTCCAGGTTTGAAATCCCAGGAGGCTAACCTGCCTCTCAGGATCAGCCTTTTAAATCAGGTTGGCGGCAGACGCCCCTAAGATGGCTTAAGAACAAAGACTTCTTCCTTGCAGAGTAAACAACACCCAAACCGAGCTCCTCAAAATATGTATTCCTCTAAATTTTTAATGCCGTTTTCATCCAACTTGCTCGTCCTGTTTCAGAAGGGCTGGGCCTCATAATTAAAAGCTCTAGCAATCTTATGTCTGGCAAATGTCATCAATGGCTTCGCTATGCCATGCCCTGCTTCTCCAAACAGTGGGAACTGTTTGGAAAGGAGCTCCTGATTAGAGAAACTCTCAGAGGTCAGGTCTCGATTCACTTTGGGTCTTTGTACCAGCTCGGCATGGAGAGAAGCTGTCACGAAATCAGGGTCACCAGCATAAACGACAATTCCCATTCAAAGCCTGGAAATATCTGAGATGAAGGAGTTGTCTGAAGCTTACAGCCTTCCTCATCCTCCTACATTCATCACAGAGTGAAGGGCTGTCAGCAGCAGAAGTACCCCGGTATCTGCTCATCTAATCAGAAAAAAGTTTATGGAGAGTTTTATCTTAAATTGGAAAACTGAAACGGAGCTGTCCTGCCCTTTTGAGGGTGCAAATCCCGGTTGGTGCCAGCTGACCCCCAGCAAGCACTGACAGCTGTCCTGGGCTCTGTGACCAGTCTGCAAGCCATCAGACGGTGCTCTGAAATGAGCTCAAAAGTTTATGTTTATTATCATATGTGTACATTTACCCCACTGCTGACTATCAGCACGCATTGCCACTCTCTGCTGATTCATGTTTTTCACCTAGGTGATGGTTAGGGAGCAAAGGATTCACCACATTTTATAACATACTTTTTTATATATATATATATAAAACCCACACTGTTTTACAAAGCTTGCAGAGGAGGCTGCTTTACTCTGTGCGGCCCAGCAGACTGTCCCAAACCGTGCCGTGGGGACAGGCAGAAACATGGCAGCCGTCACCTAATTAACACCTTCATCAGAACCATTTTCGAGGGCTATTTTCCGCATGGATCAGGCCAGGGATCCGGTTTTATGGCGCAGCATCACAAATGGTTGTAGGGCGGTAGCTGAGGGGGTGGTGATCTGCGGTGGGGTCAAACACCTCGGGGTAGGAACGCCTTCCGCTAGCTTTACTAGTGTCTCCTGAATCTACACCCTGGGTCTCTGCTACCTCCAGTTGTGCTAATATTTTGTATTTACGTTGCTTATAGTGAGCACCACAAGAAGGAAGGAAGGTAAAACGCAGAGGCTGCAACTCGAAGTTAACGTGTGTGACCCCGTCTGTCGTACCACCTATGTTCAGGTAAAAAAAAAAAAAAATTCCACTTTGCAATATTACCTTTAAAACCTGTCAGATGTTCCATTGCCAGACCTTTGTATAAGGCAGGTGTAAATACCAGGAAAAAAACGTGCTTTTATTTGTACGCATACAGAAAGGGGTTTTGCTCGGTATGCATTTGTCATCAATGGGGTAGATACAGCTCGGTATGTTTGTCACTCCTCGTAACAACTATGTGATGAGTACATTCCATTATGCCAAGCAAATCTGGAAGGACAAATGGGTGGGTGTTTGTTTCATGCAGATTTAAGCACCGAAACATTTGGTCATTCGATTTCCTGGCTGCTCCTTAGCACCCAGTTCTGCTGCTTCCACATTGTCTTCACGGGTGCAGCCTTGCTCCTGCTGATCAACAAAGGGTTGGTTGTGCCACTGACTTCACAGGATCTGGCCCAGGGGGATTCCTGCCAGTGTGTATGTTTTGATTTTGACTGCTGGGCGGCGTAACGTGGCCAGAAGCTGCTGTTACCTGGCCTTGGAAGGGGCTTCCCTGGCTACAACCAAGGGATGAAACCGGGCCCTTCCGCAGGAACTTCTGCACTTTTGTTCCCTTCTACCACCACTGGAAAGAAAACAGCAGTGCGGCTGAGGCCATACAGGGCCTGCACCACTGTATTTTCAGCCCCTGGCTAGTGCAAATTAGTGCAGACCTCGGGCACTCTTTCCCAGTGCAGGAGAATGGCCTACATACAGCAGCAGCAGGATCAGGAGAGTCTTTTGCACACATCCAGTCTCGCCCAAGTCTTCCTTTGTGTAGCTTAGCCGTAGCCTAAGATCTGAACAAGATGCTCTGCACTTCAAACACTTCTCAGATCTAAAACATTATTTATTTGAATAAATAAATACAAATATAGGAAATTCCGAATATAAAACCTGCTGGTACAAAAACCCCACAAACTCCCCAAGCTTTACATTAATACATACATATTTGTGATACAGTAAAAAAATCTGAAATTGCACACAGTTCTTCATTTAAAAGACAAGGCTTGAATGTAGCAATTTTTGCAGAAACATGGAAATAAACACATTTAATACCAAATAGAAATACACCTGACAACATTCTGTTGGACTTTCAAATAGGACAGGAGGGTGAGTGAACAGTGAATGTTTACGCTCATCTTAAGGCCATCCTATTTAAACAAACGTACCCTCACACTGCTGCCTTTGGCCTCTGCGTCGGTAAGAACCAGCTGCCCAAACCCTGTACCTCGGCTCTCTGGGTATGTGCAAAACTCAATTCAACTCTCTCCCACTGGGATAAATCAGGTACTGCCCTACTAAAGTCATGGAAATTACCACTGGGGTCTGAAAACACAAAGGAGAGCAGAAGAGAAACCGTGCCCTCAAACACGAACGCGTGTGTGGTAAGGCAGAAATGAGTCCATACTATGCTGGCCTGATTTCAATTCTGTGTCACTTTGGTTGTACGTTGCTGGTATGCCATGAAAACTCGCGTAACCTCAACAGCACGTAGCTAGATGATGCACTGGCTACTGTTCTGTGTTGGGTATGAATATTTAGCATCGTTCCCTGATGAATACCAGCGCATGAAGTGTTTTTGCTGAATCATCTCTTGCCTTTGCCCATAAATAAGCTAACCGATGAGGTAGTGTAACACAGCTGCTAGACAGGATATTTTACCTACCATTCAGGAAGATCTCTGCCCCTCAAAAATTTGTACTTTAAAGAGAGGGAAGCTTTATAGGATTTTTATATGCAAAAGAATTAAATATTTGAAATATAAACCCACTCTTTTATAGAAGAAATGTGTTGAAAAGGTGTTGAAAACTGCTAGGGTTTAGCTGACAAAAGCAGCAATGGCTACGACCTTTAGTACTGACTCAAGCCCGTATGTGAAGAGAAGAACAGCGTTTATAATGACGTCTGCTTTCAGCACGTAAGTTTGCCACACCAGGAAATACACAGACAGAATCACACTTCCGACCGTGATCACAAGACTGAGCCCTAATGGAGCCTCTTCTTCTGTCAGGTTACCCTTTGAACCTCGAAGGAAACAAAAAGCTGATATGAGTCTTTGATTTCTTCTGACAATATCACAAGCCCTAAGTCTAGAGTATTCCTGTTCAAAAAAGGCTCTAGTTCTTACAGCTCAGAGTACATTGAAATACTGGCCTGAATCAAGGCCCTGTCAGTAAATGTAAGAACAAACCCAAACACCAACGGACAATCTATTTCTTGCTGACCGAAGTTAATCTAAATAAAGAGCAATCAGTTGATACTCAAAGTCACGACGCCTACCTTTTCCTACCACAGATAATCAGTTCTGAAGCTGCATCCATTTTGATCACTCAGCTTCTTCGTCAGCCATCAAACCTTCCCCCAGCCCTGCACTTAGCATGACAACTTGGCAACTGTGGTGCACATCTAAGTGCATCCAATCCTGATTTTAAAATCTTATGCAATATAGAATCTTCTGTATTCCCTGCTAATCTATTCCTATTTCAAATTACTATCACTGTGGAGAAGCTGCACTTAGCTCTTCCTTGCATCTTATTTCCAAGCTAGTCTCAGTAGGTTTTGCTGTTTAACTACATTAGACTTGAAACTCGCTTCTTTATTCATCCACCAGGCTCCAAGCAAACATATGCAGAGAGCTTCAAGGCAGCAGGCTAAATTCACCCCTACAGCAAGTCAGCTGAATTCAGCAGAGACCCACCTTGCATAAATGTCTTAGGAATATTGAGCACGGATTTTAATAGTAACTTGTTTTTTTAAAAAAAGGACTTTATGAAGTTTTAGCAAGCTCCAGACAGGGGTCAGGAGGCCCTTTACGCTGTTCTGTCTTAGCGAACTAACGAAGATTTTGGAACTGGCGTGTGTCTTCAGAAGGAGTGAAAGGAAAATGTGTAGTCGCGGTGGCAGCTGTACGCTGCTCAGGGATGTCCTTAGCATTACCACAAGGCTCCGGCCATTTGGTTACTTGTGTATGTCGCTGGAGCAGCTGAAAGGAGCTGTATCGCCTCAGTGAATGGAAATCCCTGCGTTTCAACGTGTTCGTTCTCACAAGTCACGCTCACTCGTAAACAGCATTCCAGCTGTCCCAGTTATATTGCTTTCTGACAAGCCAGCTCTTGTTTTTTAATGGCATTACAGATTCTATTTCATACGAGAGCAAATTCTATTTGACCCTCTGGCCAAAGCTATTGATCAGTCAGATAAATTTTAATGACATAAATGAACAACAGTCTCCAAATATCTGGTAGTCTGCTAAACTGGCATGTTGTGACACACACTCAATTTCAGAATGATTAACGTTTAAAGATTATATCCCACAGAAAAGGCACAGTGATAACATGACATACCCAAGTATAATCGGAGCACTTCAAGAACAGCCATAATGAAGAGCAAGGTGAGATCAGGACTCAAAAAATCATCTGGATAACTGAAAACTTGACCTGTAGAATAACACAGCGTAAATAAGCCAGGAAAATACAGTAGGCATACCGACAAACCACAGCCATGTCATAAGCACACAGCCTGCTTCTGTGTTAGAATATGCGCAACTTACTTTTATAAACAATCATTGCAAGAGTCGCCAAGAAGTAAAAGATGTAATAAATCCCATTTACATAAAACAGAATCTGCAAAGGAACAGATGACAGCTGATACCTGTTGTTAAGGATTTCTCATAGGAATGAGGTGGGATCCATTTCATAAAATCATCATTTCCCAGTAACCTCAAAATATACCGGTGCGCCTTTTTATACTAAATGGTTCAACTATGACTGGCCTACTGGGAAGAGCTCAGAAAGTAACTTGAGATTGCAAATACCAAGAGTTAGGACAAAAGCTTGCTGTTTCAGGCTTGGCTTTAGTTCCTTTTTTAAAAAACTTTATTTGGTATGTAGTGGGGTATTTGTTAGCCTAGGNATACCTGTTAGTCAGCCTTAAGCAAGTTGACAGAGGGTTGGCACACTCCAATACATCAAATTCCTGTAAGTTTTTGAAAATAGGTGGCTCTGTGAAGCAGACAGGCCCTATTACTGCCCACGTGATGGAAAGTCTGAAAGCTGTGCTCTGTCTTTGGTACGTGCCTGAGAAAGGCCACGAGCTCAACTTTGAGATGTAAGTTCATAAGAAACAGACTTCCTTAATTCACCCCTCACAAAACTAACTGTTGTATACTGCGAGATAATATTTAGCTCTAGTTATTTGTCTGTCTACGTGGATCAACTGCCGAGGTATTTGAGAGCTCCACAATCCTTAACACATCCTCCAAATGCCCCTGAAGGACAGGGAATACGGCACACGCTGTCATACAAATAGGGAGAAATTACTTGCAGGCTCAGGACAGGTTGATCTCACCGATAGCCATCCCAAGATGACAGCCACCCTGAAGTTACACATCGAGTCTGGATTAGTAGTCTGTGCTCTCCCTGGAGTCAGCGGGGATAGGAACCTTCCTAGCCAAGCAGTTCCCGAGCAGGGCGGGATGAACTCCTGTCTGGTGTTAAACCATGCCAGCTCCCTCTCTGACTGCAGGAGGAGTGGAAATGCCTGGTTTATAGGAGGTACCAAACAGGCAGATGTCTTCAAGAGCCCACCCACCCCCACGGATAGGTACAATTCCTATACAGCAGGTACATACATACCAAAGGAATCATTTTCTCTTGAGGCACAGCAGCATGTTATTAATGCAATATAGGATGTCCTGGGGCTCACCACCACATGGAGTAGTTGGAATGTGGCTCCAAGAATCCAGAAAGTTTGGCCATTCATATGCATTTTTGATAACCAAATTATACCAGATGCCTTTCTTAGCCTTAAATAATACAATGTAATTTATATAAGGAAGTTCTTAGCGCAGATTTCATTATTTCCACATCTCTCTTTCTATACTCAAAATATTCTTTATCCTCCCCTCTCTTCCCCAGCCCTTCTCAAACCCTCTGAATATCTCCAAGCAGGGACATCATCCCAGGCATCTTTTGCAGGAACTGCCCATTCAGTTTCCGAACGGAGCACCCACCCACACACGGTGAATGTATTCCAGTTCCCAGAGAAGCTCATTTTATTAAAACAGAACCAGGTTTTTGTGTTTTTCCAGTTGAAGGAAGGTGGAGCAAAAAATTACTAGATAGGTTCTAAGCATGGAACTCTCTGAAGCCAAGGGTGTCTCCTCTTAGGAGGTTACTTAGATCTTGGCAGGAGTAAAGGTAGGGTGAATTAACATGAGAGAAGAGGAAGTACTACTGAAAGCTGCTTTTACTACCTCTTGTTGGTCATGTCAGCTGTCTGTGAGGTGTGCTGCAAGGGGTTTGTGTCCATCAGTCCACAAATCCAATTGTTAGCCTTGCTTCCTAAGGAGATGAGAGTTACACGATCATAAAACGCGGCTGCCAGCCCTCGGTCAAGACTGCAGGGTGGGTTTGTGCACAAATGGGAGCCAATCAGGGCAAAAATCTCAGCAAAACCCCAGCTAATGCTGCAAAAACATCTGCCCTTGGAAGAAATGCTTTACCAGTTTTGCTTCATATGGATGGTGCTGCTGATGGAAAACTCGAAGAATAACACAAAAATAGCACCGTGCAGATTTATTACACGGGAAGATGCGAACGCATTTCAGCCAGTCTTCCTGAAGATTCCTGCATGTGAGGGATGAAAGGTACAAAAAGGATACAACTGATGAAGTTCTTCCTTTCCGTCGAAGGAAAAAATAAAGAGAAGAAAATAAGTCTAAATATTTACTGCAAGTGCTGCAGAAACATTCAAACAACTGATGTTACTACAGAGATCAACCATGCTTATAGAAATTATTAGTTTCGCTTCACTGGAAGACTTACGGTTTTCTCAGATCATGCAGTTCAGGTTCCAAATATAACTTTTTCAAATACATGAATTCTAAAATAAGTTGGGGGAAATCCCTGTTGTGAAAAGTCACTTTCACAGAGGAACCCATCTCTTTCAAAACATAAAGAAGTACACAGGCATTACCTAGAACTTGTTTATCCTGTCCTTTCATAGCAGATGACACTTCATCCCCTCTAACTATGCGGGAACAAGGGAAACATGCAAAGGAACCAGAATCTACCATTTGTTTTTAAGTTATGAGAAAGCGTTCATGTAGAACACAGGCCTCCCCGGTTCCTCTAAATAACATCCCTCCAAACCGGTTCCCTTCAAAAGCAAAGTCATTCTGTGTAAAACCTTAATATGTTCTGATCACCCACTGAAATCATACCAAGTATTTTCTATAAGCTGACCAATATGTTTTACTACTTTTTTTTTTCTGCAAAAACACAGATAAAGTTCTCTTGCAACATGATGGCACTGACCTACTAAAGTACCTCTTGAGTAACTCATTAATATTCTTAGCCGCTTTCAGACACATGAGGAATTGAAAAGTTACGATCTCTGTTTCACAGAGAGCACAACTGTCTGTGAGAGGCCATTTCATCTATCTTCTCAGAGACATCTCATTATCATCAAATCAGTGGGATGTACCTCGCCATCTTCATCCCTGAGGTTAATGTCCTCATCACCTAATAGTTTCATGCAGTTGGGCCCAAATTAATCCCCACTAACTTTAGGCACCTAATTAAGGTATCCAATTTGGGAACACAGTGGCAATAGGCAAGCAATTTTAGAAGGTGATTCATACTGTCTGTGATCTGAAACGCCTCCTGGACATGGTTCATCTCCTCTCCACCTTCTGTAAAGGCACTTTAGGCTCCTAACAGACTCGTCCCTTCGCTTAGCCAAAATGCGTTTTGATGAATGCTTTCTTTCTTTTTGCAGAAAGGGAATTAAAGGTTTCATTATACATCGTGTTCCGCAGTGACTAATCGTTAAAAATGTGTTGGTATTTACACTCTGGTGTAAACCCTCATGCAAAAGTAACGCCTTGTGTCAAGATGATGTGCTTCCTTTCTTGCACAGCAATCAGGAGATGTCTCCATTTTAAAGTTATTTTAGACTGTGAAGTAGGATGTTAATTTGAAATACCACAGCTGCGTGTGCAGATGTGTTATTATTCCGCAAGAAGTGTCCGGATATGGAACTTTTTCTGTATAACCAAACACTAAGCTATACTGGCATAGCCTCATCCATGCTGGGCAGCTACGTTGCTGTGATGCCAGTGGTATAATTAAGAGTAGTATGATTTTACCATACTGGCAACCCCTAGTGAATTCTCTAGTGGCAGTTCCCCGCCTTTATTTTTAAACTTTTTTTTAAAAAAAATCATCTTCCACAAGAGGGCACTAACACATTCCTGCATCTGTTTCAAGGAGGGGTTTGATAGCCACTACTATTTAGAACATGCTGCCTCCCCCTGAGCAATGGGGACGTTTCACACGGGTTAAACATTTAAACCCCACAACACACCTGTGAAAGCGATACTGCAGTTAAGTACTAATTATTATGCCAGTTGAATATATAGTTTCAGGTATAACAGCAGGCTGCTAATCCCAACACCCTGAAATCATCTCACTGCTAGGATTAATGAAGTCTGCATTGCTGCTGGGGGATTTTTAAATTGAAAGTGAGCGTTCTGGCACAGGAAAAAACAAAAGCACGGCAACAATTTTAAAGCATTTATACAAAGCACACAAACTTGCAGCAGCAAGAACAGCGTTCTGCTAAGGGGGGCATTTGCGTTAGCGAGACCTGGCGTAGTGACTTTCCACTGCGTGCAGGTTGGCACCTGATTTCTGCCTATTCCAAAGCTTGTACGGTCCAGAAGAAAACAAAGGGTAACACTGCTTATTTCCAGGTGTATAAATTCTTTAATGTAGGAGGGTAACTCCCAGGCAACAAGGTATTTGCAGTTAGGATGAGTACAGATTGCTTATGTATCCAACCCGATCCTTAGGAGCGCAGGAGCCATCCGCCGTGCGGGCTGGAGTCCGTCCGCACGTCCCCGCTGCAAGCCCTGCTCTCAGGCAGCCCTTTAACCAAACCCTGCTGGCTTTCCTGGACGGTTTCGTAGGTAACAGCTACAGACCATGCTGCAGTCAAGTGTTTTATACAACAAAAGCATGACTACTTATCGAGGCCACTACTGATTTTAGAAACGATTGTGAGTGATGCGGTGCATGCTTCCTTGAAGTAGAACGTGGCCCATTTTCTAAAAAACTGGTTTAATTTTTTTTAATGCCAAAAGGATAGTAAAAGCATGCAGCAGCTACAGTTAACATTACCTGGTGCGCCTCATTACACAAACTTGTTTTTAGGACTTTGGCAAACACTAATTGTTCAAGCCAAAGTTTTCAAAACCAGCTTTGTCTACCTAAGGCTCAAATTTACATTTTGGGGGGAAACCTTTGACCCCTGTGCAAGAAGTGGAAATTAATCATTTTGACCACAGTAATGAAGAACTTTTTTTTTCCCTGAATCCCAGTGGTTCGTAATTTGAAGCAAAGACTTGAATTTTCAAGGGGCGTCACTCCACCTCAGGAAAGCTATTTGCCTGTGGATAAAGGTGCTCCTCGGTCCGCACAAGCGCCAAGCCCCTGCTCACGCCGACACAGGGCCCACAGCTGCCGGGATTTACCTCAGCGTGTCGGCGCTGTCGCGATACGGCGATCGGGCTGGGCTCGGCGCCGAGGCCTAGCTCGACCTCGGCCCCCGCCTCGCTCTTGACGCGTCCCCCCGCCTGGGCGGCGAGAGGTAACCTCTAACACGGTGGGAAACAGCCACCCCCGGTCACCCTCCGCCCCACCGGGACACGGGGGGAAAAGGGCCGTCGGTGTGGACGGCGCCGCGCCGCTCACCTCGCCTCGCAACGGCCATGTTGGCGCCCCGCCCCCGCTAGTCCTCCACCGTCCCGGCAGCCCCTGCGCCGCAACCGTTCGTCCGCGCGCGCCTGGGAGGAGCTCGCTGCCCTCCCCTCGCCCCCCCCCTCCTCCTCCCGCCTTCGGGTGCGATCGGAGCGCTCGGCCCGGTTCGGTCGCTTTCGGGCGGATTCGGGCACTGCCCGTTCGGGCGTCTCCGTTCGGGCCGGCGAAGGGGAATTCGGGCGCGATCGGAGAGGACTCGGCAGAGCTCGGCTTTCCTCGCGCACCGCCTCACCCGCCTTCGGGCGGGATCGGAAAACACTCGAGCGAGCTCGGGATTCTTCGACCCTCCGGGCCGGACCGCTCGGGGACTCGGCCCTGTTCGGGCGGGCTCGGCTTCCCCACCCGATCTGTCAGGTATCGCTTCGGGCCGCGCTTCTACGGACTCGGCCGAGCTCGGCTGCGTCCTGCCTTGGGATTGGCCAGCCGGCAGGAAACGCGGGCCCCGCTCGTCGGGAACCATCGATCGCCTTCGGACGAGGCCTGGAAAGACTCGGGACACTTCGGGCACCATCGGAAGCGGTTCGGAAGCGCTCGATTCTGCCCGGTGAACACGTTCGGAAGCGCTCGGGCGAGCTCGGCACCCCTCGGCAGCCCGCCGAAGCCCGCCGGCTGCCTCGGATGGAGGACGCCGACTCGGCGGCGAAGCAGCTGGGCTTAGCGGAGGCGGCGGCAGTGGCGGCGGCGGCCGCAG
>VYZW01022494.1:145094-218212 GCA_013401315.1 Balaeniceps rex
CGGCCGCGGAAGGACCCGAGCAGCAGCAACAGCAGCAGCCGCCGCAAGCGGCGGCCTCAGAGTCGGAGGCGGAGCCGGAGCCCGAGGAGGAGGAGGAGGCGGCGGCGGCGGCGCAGGTGACGGCGGTGACGGTGATGGCAGCAGATGCCGAGCACATCGAGATGGGAGCCGAACCCCTGCCGAGCGCCGACGAGGCCGCCGCCGCCTTCGCAGGTCAGGGCGGGTGGAGTGCGCATGCGCAGCTCCCCTCAGCCCCGTCGCCTCAGCCCCGGCAGTATCGGCCGCCCTGCGCGGGGGCTCCTGACCCGCAGTCGCTGCTCCCTGTCCCTTCGGCCCCCGCAGCCGCCCCTGCTGCTCGGGTCTGCCGGGGCTGGAGCCGGCAGCCTCGGCCGCTGGCCCCCGAGCCCTCTCCCGGCAGCGCTCCCGCCTGTCCGGCGTACAAACGCCGCCATTTACCTCAGGGGGTGCAGTGAAGAAAGGGCAGGTCCGAGCTGAGGCTTGGGTCACTCCCACACTCTTACAAAACGACACTTTCCTGGTACACGACATGCCGTTTTCGCCCCCTGTACAGTAAAATGAGTAAGAGCTGCCTTTGTGCATCTAAAATTAAATCTGACCCCGTGTCCCATTAACAAAGTGCCCCGAAACACGCAGAGTTTTGAAGGCAAGCTGTGGTACGCAGAAAATTTCAGAGCCCTTCGTATCTGGATCGGTATCTCCATGTGAGCTTCAGTGTTGTTTTTTCACTCTGACTCCATGTGGGGTGCTGAAAACCCTGTGGTTTTAGCTAGGCAGTCGAATAAGCTATACGTCGTAGAAACGTTTGGCTGTGAGTTTGGACGGTTTTTAACTGGACCAAGCGTAGAGGTAATGGCACCCTAGAAGCTAATATATGGCTGAGGGAGAGGCTGTTGTTCTCTTGATGTTTGCCAGTCAGCCCTCTTTTAATAAAAACCACCACAGGTTGGGGTTTTTTTAGTACAGATGCAATATTCATTTTTCCCTTAGTTCATCGCATGCTGTTATGGTCTCGAGGTTAAAGCACGTTCAACCTGAAGCTTAATAAAAATCAGAATGATTGTGTTAGTAACAACTTAAAGGTGTCATGACAAATAAAATCAATTTTGAATAGGAAGGAAAAAGGAAATGCAATTATGTTTTTTGATGTCTAGCTGCTTATTGGGCTCTCTGGATGCAGCAGAATATTAACTTCATGTTTTACATTTCAGAAGTCACCACAGTGACGGTAGCCAACGTTGGTGCCTCCGCAGACAATGTTTTCACTACATCTGTGGCAAATGCAGCTTCAATTTCAGGACATGTGTTGGTAAGTCTGTCCTTTCATTTGAGGGCCTTAGGATACTTTCTTGGTGTAAATGAAGAGCTCGGTTTGTGTTCAAGCTGTAGTAAGGTCAAAGATATGTTTTTGTTGCTGTATACAGGCTTTAAGCCGCAAAACCATTAGCTGGGGGACATAATAGTTTTTTCTTTATCACTTGGAGAATTTTTTTTTACCTTTCCACCCCCATATACTCATTCTGTAATGGAAATGATGACTTGGAACATGTAACCTTTGAATTTGGTTGGCTGAAACCTCAAAAACTAACCTAATAACTGCCATACAGATTAGTGTTGTAGGGTACCTTTGAGAAGATTTGGGGGAATACTAAAACAGCTTAGTATTTTAACTCTTATCAATTTAAACTCTTTATTTCTTCTGTAGTCCGGGAGAACAGCCCTCCAAATTGGGGACAGCTTGAATACTGAAAAAGCCACTCTCATAGTGGTTCACACAGACGGCAGCATTGTAGAAACCACAGGGTTGAAGGGGCCATCAGCACCTCTCACACCAGGTATAAGGCAATCTGTTTTTGAAGTATCTTTCTCCCAGAGGGGTTGCTTTTTCTCTGCTTTAATTGTGTTGCTAGAATTAAAAAACATGATGTGCATAATATTATGCAGTTGCCTTATAAGGATTGTTTGTCCCCTCTTCACATGGTACTTCTTGTATTTCTTGGGAGTAGAAGAATACTTACTTTTTTTGTTTTTTTCCTGTCAGAAATATATTTCATTTTCTTATTCTTTGCCCTAACCCTTGTAAATAAGCTGCTTGAAAAATCTTGCCCTGCTGCTGGGCTGTTGCATGCCTTTGTATGTCCATCCCACCCCCAAAGGCAGATGGATCATTCTGATATCGGTAATAAAAATACGAGTCTCCTAGTTCTGCACGTGGGTTCTTTTTAAAGGGTCCTTGAATACAGTTTTATCTCCATTCAGGCTGCTTGCTGGTATTTAGGTGTTGCAATAGCTGATGTCTTTATTGCTAAGGTTTTTGCTCACGGCTGCTTGGCAGTTTCCTTTCCGCCCGCGAGATGGCAAGGCAAACCTTCAGCGGTCTGAAACACGTTACGGGATCGGCCTCTGGGAAGGGGAAGATCCAGGCAGCTGCTTACACCACTCCAGGTTACAACCTCAGCGTTTAATGCGCTGTGAGAGCGTCTTTCCTAAGATGCAGTTTGCTTGATTTTCAGTCATTTTCAGAACATTCAAGCTGAATGTTTTGTGGTGCACCACGTAACTCGCGTTGCTGTGGAGAGGTGTCAGCTGCTTCAGTTAACCACTTGATGCTGTTGCCCCAGCCAAGCTGAGAGTGTGAAGGTGTAGCCAGTGTGCTTTTTGGTTGCTGTCACCTTTCTTTTCTTTTTTTCAAAGGACCGCAATCTCCTCCTACCCCTTTAACATCCGTCCAAGAAAAAACTGGAACCAAGTATAACTGGGACCCATCTGTGTATGAGAACGAGCTCCCGGTGAGGTGCCGGAATATCAGTGGCATTCTGTATAAAAACAGACTCGGCTCAGGTAACTTGGGTGAGGAAGTGTGATGGCTCCTTCTTCACTCGATGCACTCTTTTTTTAATCAGGCTATTTTTAAGGGCCAATTGTGAGGGGAAAAAAAAGTTTCCTAGCCAGCCTCGTCCCTTACGATACTATTGTTCTCTTTTGTTTTGCACTTTCTTTGGAGGCTTTTTAACATTTTTCTTAAATCTGTGAAGATACAGGCTGCTGTGCAGTGAGTCTCCCCGGTAATAGGTTGACTCCTCTAACGTTCTTTTTGTCTCAGAAGTAGACCCGTGTTTCTACAAAGCTCTACAGAATCCCTGCTGGAACAGAAAATAGAGAGCTTGTCTCCTAATGGGACTCCTTAGCTGCTTTAGCCCCTCCTCTTCTCTTTTATCTCTGTGGGAAAGCTGAAGAAGCAGCAGCAGAAATTGTCTGTCGGCAAGCCAGACTGCACAGCACAGCGCTTGCTTCGTGGATAGTTTTCATCACGACCAGAAGGATTAGAAATTTAAGTGCAAATTAAGGAAGAGCTTAAATCCGTGGTGTTTATCTAGGAAAGACTTATCCTTCTTGTGGATGAGTAATTTTTTCTAGCCTTTTGATGCACTGGTGAGGCCCAGAGTTGGAGCTCTGTAAACATGCACAGTCATTGTCACAGCCAAGATAATAAATGGGCATGGTTATCCTAGAGCAATGAGAAGTAGCAGATGGGCATATTTGGTGATTGCTATGGATTAACTGCTCTTTTGTCCAGCAATTTCAGTATTTACTTCTTTAGGAAAGTGGCAAAATGATTCTTAACCTTTACTAACAATTTCTTTCTTCTATTTTATTTCAGGAGGCCGTGGTAGGTGCATTAAGCAAGGGGACAACTGGTACAGCCCCACTGAATTTGAAGCTATGGCGGGACGAGCCAGCAGCAAAGACTGGAAGAGGAGCATCCGCTATGCTGGGAGGCCGCTGCAGTGCCTTATTCACGTAAGGTTAAGTTTGCTTCCTCCTTTCTGCTGGAAGGGGCAGGTAGGGTCTGGGCGGAGTCTGCCCAGCGCTGCAGTCCAAGCCATGTGCGCTGCCTCTGCAGAGTTATGTGTGATGGTGCCGTGGGGCAACTCAGAAGCAACGTTTTGATTTGGTTGAGAATCAGTGATGTGAGAGGAATTTTTCTCGATGTGTTTTCAAATAGCACAATGCAAATCTTGCTTGTACTTGAATAGGTGTTACAGTTTATGCAGGATGAAGTCCAGCCTTGAGCTGTATCACAGAAATGGAGAAGTGAGCTCTCCACCCATGATACTGTCATTCAGTAACCTGATCTGCTTAATTCTGTTCACCTGACAAACATATTCTTCACTTGCACCATTTATTGAGTATTACTTCAGGTCCTTTATTTCCTGCAGCGTCCCGGAGTCTCATGGAGAATTTGGCATTGCCGTTAGGTTGATAGTTGATTTCTGCTTGGGCAGAAACTTTATAAAGTCTCAAATTCACATATCCTTGCCTTTTGATTTGAAAATTGTTTGTTCTTCCTTCACTCTCCTATCCGCTCACCCCTATATCGCTATGATATAGGGGAGCTGGCCTCTCTGTTACTGTGTAGGGTCCCTAGGAGGCAACGGGTGCGTCTCTCTGGGAGCTGTCTGAATCTCTTAGCAGAATACAGTCGTGCTCTCGGTGGTTTTGGTGACTCTAATGCTGAACTAGTCATCATCTAATTTCAGGATGGGATTTTAAATCCTCACGCTGCTTCTTGTACTTGTGCTGCTTGCTGCGACGACATGACTCTGGTGAGTTGGAGGTTTTACATCTGTTAGTTTAAAAACAATGAATCAGCCATTTGTGAGCAGGCCATGAGTGTCCTAGAAATGCTCACGAGTACTCTGGTTGCAGCGTGCTTTGTCTGTGCTTCATAAAGAAAGGAGATAAGGAACTGTTAGCACTCTTGCGTAGCAGCCTCAGTAAAACTGGATAATAGTTATTGCTTTTTTCTTCTTTTTTTTTTTTCCTAAATAATGTATTTATGTGAAATGCCTGTTGGGGATGTCAAAACTATTTGTGATTTTTGACTCAAATTGCACAATTTTTAGGGTTGGACAAAATGTTTTTATAAGGAAGCAACGTAATACTCTATGTTGGATCTATATTTTCATGTTAAAGTGCTTGGGGTTTTTGGTTGGTTGGTTGGTTTGGGGTTTGGTTTGTTGTTTGTTTGTTTGTTTGTTTCAAAAATTATGTTAAAGTCCTGAAAGCAGAAGTCTTTAGCTTGACTTGAATTCGTGCTTTGCATTTCTTTTCTGCTATGAACTGGATGATTTGCTTGTTTCCTAGACCTGAAACTAACTGCTTCCTGTCTTCTCCCCATTCTTGTTCTCTTTTCTTCCACCACCTTGGCCAGCAGTCAATTTGCCCAGTTCTGCTC
Organism: Balaeniceps rex; assembly: GCA_013401315.1. Classification (NCBI taxonomy): domain Eukaryota; kingdom Metazoa; phylum Chordata; class Aves; order Pelecaniformes; family Balaenicipitidae; genus Balaeniceps; species Balaeniceps rex. Next base: position 150,352 of record VYZW01022494.1, read on the forward strand.
CTTAAACAATAGTGGGAAGAGGCTGAATCTGTGCCTCTTCAGCTGGAGGGAGTTGAGCGTAACTTTTTTTTCGCAGAATTCTTTTCGTTTGGAAAAGTAGGAGTTTTTTGGTCAATTGTTGCAAACCACACATCTTCCATGGGAATACGTGCTGCTTGACTGTAGCTGCATCTGGAAAGATGAGAATTAAACCCAAAGTCCTCAAAGAGGTGCCTCAGCTAATGCCTTCTCCTTTCTCCTTTTTTCTTTTTTTTTTTGGTGTTTTGCCTAGAGTGGCCCCGTGCGACTCTTTGTACCATATAAAAGGCGGAAAAAAGAAAATGAAATGCCTGCAACTCCCGTGAAGAAGGATTGCCCCAAAAACATCACTCTGCTTCCTGCCACAGCTGCTACTACATGTAGGTTCTTTGGTAAAAATTGCTTCCCTTTTGTGATGAAGAATTGTCACACTAGATATTTTGTCTATCAGTGGCCCCTTGGAACTAGCCAACTGAGAAAAAAGTCTTATTTTTTGCCACTTCCTTTTCATTGGATAGTTTTATTGGCTCAGTGTCTTTAGCTAATTCCACTTCCTATTTTGTAGAAACTAGCACAATGTTGCCACATTAGGACTGCAGGTCGAGGAGGAAAAAGTGCGACTCTCGACCTCCAGGAGACTCAGTTTTAAGCGTCTTAACATCATTTGCAGGGAGCAGCAAGTTTCATATTTTGTTCTGAGAGGGGTTTGGACTGTGTTTCCACCCCCTACCTGCTCTCTCAGCCTGGCAGTGCAGGGGGAGTTGCGGAGTCCTGGCCTTGCTTTCGGGTAGGTTTTTCACAAATTACAATTGAGAAATTTCCTCCTGTTAAAATTAGGTTGAGGGGAAGGCTGTCCCTTCTCTGCTCTGCCGGAAATCCCCATTCCATCCCCTGAGCTTGGTTTTTGTCCTTTAGAAGCTGGTGGGGGCTATGGAGTAAGATTTATGCTATTTCTTGAAATACATAGAAAAGTAGGCTCTAAGCAGCTGGAATGAAATGCACAGCCTGCAAGTCATTAATGGAAGAGGCAGAAGGTGATGCTTTCATCTGCAAATTCCTCTCTAACATTCAGGACACGCTTTGTTACTTACTGTTTTTGATTGTCAAACCATCTGTGTGAGAACAGAAATTAATTTGCAAGCTCATCCAGCTCACACGTTCCCAGTCACATTCATGTGTCCTCCTGCTCTCATCACACTGGCATCATCTGGATGGTAACATTACAAAGTGAATGGAGGAGGAAGCAACAGAAATCCAAAAAAACCAGCCAAAAGTAAGATTAGATTGCCAGCAGCAGCAGGAAGAGAAATACAGAAGGATTCTATAGAGTTTTAGGGTTTTTTCCATCCCCCAGAGAGGTTTAGTCTGTATTGGTTCATTAACATGAGGTGCTGTGAGGTTGCACGTTTGCTCATGCTGGCATTGGGAGAGAGGAGGACTGCTTGTTTTGGTAGTAGCCACATATTTCACCAGGCATGAATCTGTAGCCTCAATGTCTTAAAATGGAATTATTTTTTGTGAAAAGATCGTTCTGGCTGAGCGGTGTGCCACAGAATCAGCCCATTACCAAGTAATGGTGCCAGATTAATTAATCCTGTTTAAAAAGGGTTTTAAACATTTTGAAGCCACTCAGGTATATTCATCCAAAAGGATTTTGTGACTTGTTCCTTGCATTGGCCAAGCATGTTACATCACTCTGTGTAGATAGACAGCTAAAATTGTCCAGCTAACCAAACTGTCATAGAATTAGTTGTAACCCACAGGTATTTTCTGTCGCTTTAAGTAGTAAGAGCCACTCTGGCTAAAGTTGTAATGAATCAGGATCAGCCAGAAGCTGATGGGTTTTGTGGCCCCGCTGGGTCTTTCCAGTAGGTGTTAAGTTTTTGCTCATATGATAATTGAAAAGGTGGTGATTTGGGAGGCAGTATGTTGTAAGTGAAAATTCTGGCCTTGTACGCCCAGAGAATAAACAGAGGCCTGCAGGAGGCCGACAGTGCCTTCAGAAGCCAAATGGGGCTTTTATTCCCATTGCCAATTGTATTGGTCATAGGTGTGACCCGAACATTTACTGATCTGTGAGTTCTCTGACTTCACATGACTCAGAGCAGGGATATCAACAGCTAAACAACCGAGGCCTCCGCGCTGAGTGTTAATTATGAAAGTACTTCTAATATTTCCAGTCACCGTGACTCCTTCTGGACAGATCACTACCTCCGGTGCTCTGACATTTGACCGTGCATCGACAGTGGAAGCCACAGCAATTATCTCGGAAAGTCCGTCCCAGGGTGACGTTTTCACTGGAGCCACTGGTAAGAGTTCAGGTGTATGTCTGTTAGACATCCGTGAGAAGGAGAAAAAAAGGTTTGCATGCCCACTGCTATAGGAAGAAGCATTTTGAATGCTGCATGAAGGATTTATTTCTCAAGAGCTTACAGAGAGACTATACGTAACTCACTGTCCTTCCCTTGAAATGATTTCAGCAGCTTGAAATCGTACCAGTTGCAAAAAAGAAGTTAAAAGTTTTGTCCAGATGTTGCAGCTGCTAACATACACCTCTGCTGATTTCTAGGGTTTTATGGTCGTCTCTGTCATTTTTTCACTCTTCCTTTGTCCTAAAATGCTACCAAAAAAACCCCTAGCTGAGTGTTGAAACGAAGTGAAAAATGCCGAATAAATGCTGAAAAATGCCAGAACAAATCAAACAAAATAGAAATGCATGCCATATATTTCAGTTCTTTCAGTTTGATTCATACTCGGGGTCGTGAGCTCTGCTGAGGGAACTATCCTGCTCTGAGAACTATAGTTTGGACTCCTGTGATTATTGCAAATATATAGGTGTGCGGGAGGGAAGCCAGCGGTAACCTTTGCCTTTAACAGTGAAAGCAGAGAGAGGTGACATCAGTACAAGGTTGCCTTGCTTGCTAACTGTGTAAAATCTTGCTACTGTTTCTCATTTGCAACCCCTGGAATTATCACAGAGTGTAGGAACTTGTATAAAATGTTTTAAAAAAAAGAAAAGGGTGAAAGAAGCGTAAGAAATGCCTGGAAGCTGTGTTATACAGCGATTCATAATGCCGTTGTTCTTTGCAGTTCAAGATACCAATGTCCAGCAGCCTTGCCGGGTCAATCACCCAGAACCTCACTATCCAAGTTACCAGGACAACTGTCAGATTTCGCCTTTTCCTGAAGCTGCACTGCCAACATCTCATCCCAAAATCGGTATGTTTTATGTCCGTCATGTGAGATACAGTTAGCAGTGCTTGAATTTACTCTCTAATCTTTCTCAGCAAAGGTAAAGACTGAGGCAGAAAAATAAACTTTGCTCTGTTTTGCTTATGAGTTTTGCAGTTATTAAGATTTGGACAAGCAGATTTTCCATTCTGTGGAAAGTTTTTCACTCTCTTATTGCAAACTTTGATTTGTTGGTTTCTACCAGAGGAGGCTGTTGTGATCCTGCTTCCTAAGTCATCTTGCAGTCCCCTGCCCTTCCTAAGCCTTTTGCTTCAAGGCTTTTGTCACCACTTGGGCACTGTGGCTAAGCATTTATTTAGTTATCTGAGGAGACCATCCCCTTTAAAATTATGTCACAGAAGCTTCTCTAAAAATTCCCACATCTCTTTCTGAATCCCCTGATACATGCGGAAGGCAGTTTCGGGCAGGTTTGGTGTGCTGCTCTTGTGTCCAATGTCAGTTTTCCATCCCTTAAGGCTGACGTTTGTGCTGGTTGACAAGTGCAGTGAGAGCCTGCCCTGCTGTGGTCACACAGACTCTGGAGTGAAAAAAAAGAAGAGACAGTACAAAAAACGATGAATGCAAATCAGCCCTTTAGTGTTTGATAGGACAGGTTAAGCTGATTATCAAATATCTCTTCAAATGTAATTATATTATGTAAACTTAATGACCTTTCATTTGTAGAGCTGACTGATAAATTAAGTGAACTACAATGCTTGTACTGATAGACACTGGAAGTGTTGAAGAAACTAGAGTTGCAAACTTGGAGTGTTGTTCTTGCTTTATGTGTTTTTATCGAGCCTGGACAAGAGATAGAGCAGGGAATAGTCTGCCACCAGCTGGCTGATGGATTAGGTGATTTATAGGCCTTTTACTTCTCTAATTTCTATGATTCTGTGAAGTTCCTCTGATATTTGCTGATCTTACTAACACAGAGGAGCTGTAAGACAGGCAGGTTTTGATCCTGTTACTGTTCTCTCAGACATCAAGAAAAGATCATGTAAACATGTTGTATTCCTTTGTGCAGTCTGAAGTCTGTCTTTTTTAAAGCCTGTGTTCTCCCCTCTATATGACCTTTTATTTACTTATTTGGAGCAGCACAGTGTGTTCCTGCTATGTCCAGAATGAAATCTTGTTGTTGGTTTTAAGTCTTAGTCAGATCTCGATGTTACTAATTAAGCATTGATTTTTTTTTTCACCAGTGAATACTTTCTCTTGACTGATATACCTAATGCCAGAATGAGGAATCGGAAGTAATTCCTGGCAGATAAGTTATCAGATGCCATGCTGGGATAAATATTGTGCTGGAAATGCAGCAGTGGGAAAGGCTCTTCTGCAAACAGCTACTGATAAAATACTGGTTTCTCTCTTACTCATATCTAAGTGCAAATAGTTCTATGCCAGTCATGTGCAAATTGATTGAAATGACTATTTTAATTAAGGACCGTTGAGCATAAAATGTACATTTACCTGTGTGGTGAACTTGCAATGCTGTCGGTCAGAAAAGGTCGTGCGTCTAACACACAGCGACCTGCAGTACCGTGGTTTTTGAGACTTCTCTCTCTCCAAATCAGTGCTGGATTCTTTCAGCTTTTGCTGTTTGCATGAAAAGCTACCAGATCTGACTAGAAAAGGGTTAAAGTGTTAATACACTTAAATTAGTTGCTGTCTTGGAAGATATTCAGTGTTCAGTGCAGTCTTGCAAGAAGTCTTGTTTGTCTGCAGATGCTTTACTAAGGAGAGGTTCACTGTGAGTGGAACTGCTGGAATTGCAGCCTGGACAGGAAGGTGTGCTGGCCTGTTGCTGTTCAGGACAGTATTTACAGTTGAATTTTAAGTACCATTTGAAGTGTAGTCAAGAAGATTTTTTTCCTGAGCGGGGGGTCAACTGTTCTGTGTTTTTAACTAGGTTGTGCAGTTTGCTATTCTGTGTCCCTGTCCTTCAGGGAGAGAGATTTGAGGCTCGTTTCTGCCATTCTTTTTGGAGCCACCTTAGACAGACCAGCATGCCAATATCTGTAATGTCATCTGAAACGGATTGCAATGGGAGACTGATATTAAAGAGAATAAAGTGCCTTTCAGACACTTCAGCCTCTATGTTTGGTTCAAGAACTTCCTGCTTAGTAAATTTCTTAACTCTGGTTTCAAGGCAAAGAATCTGGCTCCAGTAACACCCATTTTAAAGAAAACAGTGGTCAGTACCCAGCAATGGTACCTACGTTGCCTGCAGCTGCCTTGCAATGCTGCAGATGCTCCAGGACATTGTCAGTGCGTTATCTTCGGCAGCATCAGCAGTGCGGGAGCTGGGAGACAAGCTGCCTGGCAGAGGCACTAGAGGAGTTAAGAGTAACGCCTCTAAAAGAAAAGCAGACACTGGCGGGATGCGAACAGGTTTTAAATGGCTCAGCACTTCTGTAGTTATATTCCCGGCTGTGTTCAACGTTTCTCTGAGGGCCATAGCATCCATCAATTGGAACAGTCCCGTGTTTTTTACATGAACGTGTCACTCACTATTTAAAAATCAAGGAAGCTAATTGGCTTTTGGTGCCTGGAACATGAACAGCTCTTCCCTTGACAATGCAGAACTATCCGGGAAGGACTGTGGTTTCTCAGCTTGCAGTACTTACTGCTTTTTCTGTGTGCTGCATCGTTCTGACTCCTACCTAAAGATGTGAGGAAAAAGCCTGAAATAGACTAGTAGTAGATTTTGGGGTAATAAGATTGCCCAGCCCCAAAGTTGGTGGTGCCCTCTTTTTTCTAGTAAACAATTTAGTGAGGAATTTAGAGGTCAGCTGTTGGTAGATATTAATGTCTTGGACTTAATTTTATGGCAGATGGCAAGTATTTATTGCTAGAGTTAGAGTTAAATTTTGGAAAAGTAAGGCCAGTAAAGCCAGATAACATTTGTTCCTGGAAATGTTGCCTGAGATGAGCTTACACTGTGTATTGTTGGGTTCCTGGATCTAGACTTAATTTCCTCACACTGTCGTCTCCCAGCATATATACAAACCTAGTGCTGTGAAAAGTAGATGTTTTGGTGACACAATAACTGCTGGGCTTTTTTGAAACATTTGCAAAGGTAAGGCTAAGACAGACATCGTTGTTTTTCTAGGACTTTAATTTTCTAACACAGGCTTTGGGAAAGGGAGGACTGCAGAGCCCTGGTAATTGAGGGGGTTGGAGGAAAGTGTGATTAGGTTACCGGGATAGGAGTTTAGCTTCGTTCTGGTGGCTTCCTACACACTGCAGTTACTGTTAAGATTATGGTTTGGATATGAAAAAGTAAAGGCTGCAACACCTCAATAATCGTTTGGTTTGGGTTTTTTTTCCTTCTTTTAATGTCCCTTGGAGTATGTTTAGAAGTATTACTGGGCTTCTGTGCTTTTGTATTTAGTTTCATACCTGTGGCATTCTAGTTTATACAAGAGTGAAGACTTGTAGTTAGGATTCTGGAGGAAAGGGCCGTAGACAAGAAATTGCTTTCTTGGAAACTGTCCAACACAGTCAATGTAAAGCCAGTGTCAGGAGATGCAGTGTCTGAAGCTAAAACTTCCATCTGGACTGTATACATTCACTCTCACCTTTGGGATTAGGCAAGGAGAGGTTTCAGAGCTGCAGTGAGCATTGCTGTTCAGAATACCCAGGATATTTGAAACAGAAACATATAGCTGTGATTACCTTTTATTAAAATTTTTGGTGTTTCAGTGTGGTATGTGTATTTTTATGGCCATAGTTTGTTTTATGGGTAGGATGCAGGATGAAAGGGTCCAAAGAAATTACAATTGTTAAGGAGGTTTTTTAAAGGGCTTCCCAACTGTGGTTTTGGAAAGTGCATGTTTGTAATACATGTAATTTTGAGGTGATAATAACTGTGTTGTTTTTATTCCAGTCTTGGGCCAGGGTTATGGTTAAGATCAGAATTCAGGAAGCGTAGCAGAGCGTGGTGTGGATTGGTGCCTATTTTTTGTAGTGTTGCAACCTGAGAACTGACATCTGTATATTTCATCAGGATATTTCCGAAAACTTGATGTTTTGGGTCACTGAATGACGACTTACAACCTTACTTAGCGATAGTTAAGGGAAACATTAGGTGGATCATTGTGACAATAGTGGCGGAGGAGTCCCTGGGAATGTGCTTTCATTGCTTGATTGTGCTTCTCTGCAGCAGTGCTGGAAGGTGTAAATTCCTTCCCAGAGTAAACAATAGGATTGGGAGAGTGTTCTTCAGTCCTCTGGGCTTGAGAGTGCCCCAAGGGCTTGTTCTGCACAGACCGATTCTGTGCACTTTGGGTCACAGAAGGCAGGTCTGTTTAGCAAAAACTTAGCCCGACTGGAAATTTTTGCAGACCATATTTTTTAAAAAAGCAACCAAACACCACAACACACGCCCACCACCACTCTTTATGGAAATGAAATGCCCTAATTCTATATCTTTTCTTTTTCTTTCTTTATATTCAGTGTTAACCTCACTCCCTGCCCTGGCAGTGCCCCCCACGACCCCCACCAAAGCCATATCCCCTTCGGTGGTGAATGGGCTGGAAGTGACGGAGCAGCGGAGCTGGCTGTACTTGGAAGAGATGGTCAATTCATTGCTCAACACTGCCCAGCAGCTGAAGACTCTCATTGAACAGGCCAAACAGGCCAGCTCCTCCTTCCGCGAGGCTGCTGTCACGCAAGCAAAAATTCAAGCTGATGTGGAGAGGAAAGAGGTAATTATGCCAGAGGAGGTGAGAAGACTCAGCCACGGGCGTCTTTTTGGCTGGGTGAGGAACAGAGTAGTACGTCACTGGTTGTCACCGGCTGTAACAGTGGTAGCCCTTAGAAATTGTTTCTCAATGTCTTGAGAGCAGTATTACCAAGAGAAATCTTTCTGAGTTATTCATATCATGGGGAAAGGAACAGAGTGCTCTGGGATTCCAGGAGCTGTGGGTTGCAGGCTAGTAATACAAACTGGTTGGTGTTACGAGTCCTGAGCTGTCCCATCAGCCATCCTTAAATTTATGAGACGTGGGCACTGAATCCCGGTATAGGAAAGATGGTGAGTGTTCAGCCATGCGGTGGCTGCTTTCTTTATGTCAAGTGGGCTAGCAAAGAGGCTTTCGATGGCCCAAAGAGGCAGAGGGATAAAAAGAACAGCAAGCTGTAGAGTTTATGGGGAAGATAAGCAGTAAAATTTAGAGGTGTCTTGCTGAGCATTGTGCAAGCAAAGCTGATCTCGCATGAGTCCTGTGGTAAGACTGCAAGGCCGGCTGGCATTACAGGAGTATTGGCTTGTACCCAGTGGCCCTTCTCTCCTCTGTAAGGGTTTATCTACAAGGACTGCCCTCTTCTCCCTGCTTTTCTTCTCTTTAACTGATGCATGGTAGGGACCCTGGATTCTTCTTAACACCAGCTCATGCATGCACCCTGAATCTGGCTCCATGCACTGCTGAACGCATTCCCCTTCTCCCCCAGATCCACAGCTGCTGGTGTGGACTTGAGGGAGAGAGGTGGGGGGCAATGTACTGTGAAACTGGTGTGGTTGTCGGTAGCTGATGAACTCCCTTCCTGTACACCACGCTATCTGCTGTTGCCATCGGCGTTATTGCTAACGTCAGCTTTCCACTGAATTCATAGGCACGAGTGTGCAGCAAGAGACCTTGAAGAAATGTGTGTGGGAAGACTTTGCTGAGAACTGAGAACCCCTATGACAGTCCTTGCAGCGTCTTTGATATTCTTTGCCACGTTGTCTCTGCTAAACTCTTCTGTACGCTGCATCCTTGATGTGCAGGTGTGTGATACGTTGAGAGTCTAATTCTTCCCTGCCTTTCGCCTGGGCAGAATGGGTATTCGTGCTGCTCTCCAGGTTTGGGCCGTCTGCTGCTAAAAAGCTGTGTAGAGCGTGGGATACCAAAAAATTGGAAGCTTTGACACAGTTAAGAGATGAACATCTGACTTTGTTTAACTTCGCTCTCTGCTCTTTTTCCAGTTTATGTGCTGTCTTCCCTTCTGTTTATCCTTACTGTGGTTTCTGGAATGGTTGTTCACAGCCCATTCCCTTCACCCTCTGATCCAAATCCAGCTCACTTCAGTGTACTTCTAGTTCCTTCTTGCCCCGGGAATGGGAGTTAAAATCACTCCTGTGTATTGATTAAAGTGCTGACTTTACAAGGCAAGGATGAGCACCTGTTTGTTTCCAGAGGAAGTCCCTTTCCCAGTAACTATCGAATGCCCAATTATACAACTTGTGTGTCTTACCATTCTTATCGTGTAATGGGTACCTCAACATTTTGTATTTTGATAAAAACACTTGCTCATGGTGGTATTTTTTTAATATCCAAATAACAATTCTCAAGCTTGCAGCTGTGGCTAGCTTCTGGAACCATCTGGACGATATTGCAAGTAGCTATTTCTGAATTCCTTCTAGTGAATTCCATATTTGGAAAAAACTCTGGGTTTCTGGGTACAGGGCTGGCATTGGAAGTAATTACAATAAATGTGAAATAATTGGCTGTCTGCTTTTGTGTTGGTCAAAGGTGCTTTTCTGATTTCAAGAATGTTTCCCTGATTTGTAACGCAAGTCTCTTTCCCACCCTGAGTGTGTGTGTGGTCGAACTGCTTTTTTTGACAGTTAAGGTCTATGAGAGGGAGAAAGAGGTGTCTTCCTACCTTGGTTGTTGATTTTTGCTGGGCCAATTTAATACAAAGGAAATAGGTGTTTTATCACCACTTTGTGTTTGTTACACTGACAGAACTTCCAAGGGCTAACAAACGGGGGGGAATATTTTCACCACCTCCTCCGTTTGCACGAGCGGAGACGGCGAACGCAGCAGTGCAGGTGCTTCTCTGTAGGAGAGCCACCAGTTTGCAGAGTTTGTGTGCAGCAGTACGTTCCTAGGTATTTAGAAGGGAAAGATTGTGACGCTGTATCAGAGCTGCAGAGCAAAGGCACAACAGATTAACTTGTAATAGAGCTGTAGACTCAGCTCTTCCTGGAAGAGTGACTTCATACGTAGCAGGATTAAAGAAATCTGTTAGGAGCAGGCTGGTTCCCAACTGGATATGCAAACTTCATTGCCATGACTGTAAATAATACATATCTTTAGTTTTCACAGCGGTGCAGAGCTATTCCCCCAGTTCAGTGTCCCGGCTCTTGAGGATGTTGAGTTCAAGCACTTTTGATCTTGTAACTGTCCATATCCCCAACCATATCCCTCTGTCATCCCTGCGAAAGAGGGAGATGGCCTCTGCCTTCCGACAGAAGAGCAAGACAGGGCGCTTGGGATGGCACTGTCTTTACCCGCCCTTCAGAGGAAGCCTGAAGTGGCCCCAAATTTAAGCAGAGTAGAGAAGAAGTGGCAAGAAAGCAAACACGCAGGAAAACTTACTTGTGTGCTAGTTTTGTTTCAGTCTCCCTAGAGAGCAATAAATTCAGCATTAAGAATTTTTCACCACAGCTTATATGCTTTGTCGTATATTGCAAATCATTTACTATGTTGCATTTCACTTATTATACTTATTATTTAATGAGCTTTGGAGTTCATTAAATATCAGAAATGAGCCAGTCTGCTCCCATATAGCAGCAGTTTGGTTGATTTGGCTTTAAATACCAGAAGTTGTGCTCTATACTGAGCAGCGGTAAGTGCTTGTGGGACTTGCAGAGCTCTGAACTGTGAAAGGCAGGCTTTTGCTCCGAGTTTTCTTTGAGCAGGGAAAGCGTTTGTGCTGCCTGTACACTTATGTTCTTATCTGTGAAGTCAAAGAGCGGACATCACTGTTTCATTCTGGTCACGCTTGCTAATGATATTATCCAGGACTACTCAAAGGAGTCTTAGGAATACATTATTCCCCTTGTTTATATCATTTCGAAGGTGGAAATGCCAGCATCAGAGAGGAACTATGGCAGGAAGGGGATCTGCTAAATGTAGCAAGGGAAAACTATAAAAAATTGTAAGTGCAGCATAAATTAGAAGCATCTACAGTCACGTTTCTTCCTTAAGATGGCATGTCTAATCCGAATTTTGCAGGAGGATTGGATCCCTAAGTGCAGTTCCAAACACCTGGCGATACCTAGATGCAGAGTCCTCAGAAGCAACGGGGGGGACTGATTTGGGAAGTGCTGAGCGTTTAGGCATCGGGGTGTACAGCAGTGGAATATAAATGCCTGTCTTCATAGGCAGTTATAGAAAATATGGAGAAATTACACTTGCCTTCCACTCTTCTCTCATGTCTGACATGAGGTTTTTTCACTCTGCCTCCCTACTATACGATTACAGCCATATATCACCCTGTGTCAGGGTCTGGTGACATCCTTAGCTGTTCTGAAGAAGAAACTATAGGTCAGATTCCAAGTGCTGGAGCTAAAGGCTTCACCAACAGAGTTTTTCTTGCACATAATTTTGTAATTTGGAAGTCCTCGCATGCACTCTGTTGCTGTCTTTGTCCTTTTACATTTCTGTAAATTTGTTTAAGGATACTGGCTTGCTGGGCAAATTTCAAGACTGTGGATCTCTTCCAAATTTTGTTTCCATCTTTGCCACAAGCTATTTAGATGCCCCTGGGTAAGTCCTTGGCCTCTCTGGGCCTCAGAGCCTACTCTTTAAAATAAGATGACACTTCCTTCACAGGGGGCTTGCATATCAGTTTGCAAAGTGGTAGGATCTCTGGGTAAAAGACTGTGTAAAAAAGCCTCAACCTTCTAAGTCCTAGAAATAAGGATAATTTGTAAACCCAAAATCTACAATGCCCACATTTATGAAAATACGTCTTTTGCAATAATTTCTTTTGAAACAAAATTGTTCTAGAGTCTAAGAAAGTGGTTAAAAATACCTTTCCTGTCGTGAATGCTGCCTGCAGTATCTCATGTGCCTGCTGATGATGAGGACTCCTTAATTCATAAGCCGAGCTCTCAGAGTTAGTTCCAGACATGAAGCTGACTGGTTAAGAAACACTGATGGCCATAAGCCTTGTGCTTTCCATGCGTAAACGGGAGGCGCCTATGCAGCTGGTGCTCAGGCTGCGTACGGCTTTATGTGGGCAGACACCAAATATAAGTTGCATTTATGTTGCCCAGAAGTCTTGGGGAGTGACATTCTGAGAGAAAAGCAAACCATAACTCCCCAGCTCAGTGTTCATATGAACTTCTAAAATGGGTCATGCTTATTGCGAAATACGAAAATTCCAATGTATTTGTAAGCTTTTTCTGAATTGCAGCATTTTGTGTGGAATTCATTAAATACAACTGCTCTGTCAGAACGTCATGCAGCCGTTAAGAGAAAGTTCTCCACTGTCATTATTAATTAGCTTGTGACTGAGGGTATCTTTGGTTACTATTGAATGTTGGGTTTACTGCATTTTTTGATTTAGGGAAAAACATTTAGGAAGAGAGTGAGTGGGGCAACAAAGGCTCAGTGTCTCTTACAAGAGATATTTGACAACTTGCAGGACTGGCCCAAAAGGAATGGATTAAAGACAGCACTTTACACAGAGGTCTGTGTGCGTTGGCAGTGTAATTTTTTTGAGTGTGCGTTAAGCCATCGTTTGTATCAGATAAACTTTAGGAGGGGGAGAATACATGAACTCACCAATTGTGTGCCAGAAGACATTGCTGGAAGATAATAAAGATATTCAGGAAATGCGTTAAACAGTTTTTCTGTATAAATTTGATATAATCAGTGTCAAAATCTGACAAGTGTTTTAACTGAAATAGTCCTCTTCTTGTAATGGAGTGATGCCTTCGGAGCCCAGCCCATTTGAAAACAAGGTGGAAGATTAAATCAGCTAACAGCTGGACCGTCTGAATTCTTTTTTAGAAAGATTAAAACAATTCAGGGCTAGAGTATGAAATTAACCTAAAAAGGGTCGGGCATTTAAGAAATGCAGCTCTAGTAAGCAAATAATGGTTTGTGTACTCCAAAGCAGCAGTGAAAACAGTTGAGAATTGGAGGTTATCAGTTTTCTGGAGCTGGTTTTTTGAGAGATCTGGATGTGTCTGGCTTGATCCTCTCTCTTATCATACCTTTTCCTTCTCCATAGTTTCTGAATGGCTTGAATTCTTCACGCCACGGGCTGTGCAGAACCAGAGGACTCACTATGCGGATAGATGAAAAGGAGACAAGGGGGCTAAATGTGGGGTTTCCATCAGCAGGTTTCGGGGGCTCAGAGCAGAGGTGGAGGAGCTGCTGTGGCTCAGACAAGGACAGAGGTGGCTGGACTTCCTCTTGTGTCTTTCTCACTGGCAATCTCCCTGGAGAACGGGATTAGCCACACTTCTAGAGGATGAAGTGGAGTCTGGTGGTGGGAAGGGTTTTAATTCTGGAGCTGCAGCACTTTTGCAGAACTGGAATTCAGCGTGTTCAGCCCTGGCGCTGTCTCCACATGGGCTGTTGCAGAGGGGACGGTACTAGCTGGGATTATGTGTGCAAAGGTTTTCAAGCTGGGTTGAAATGCCAGCTCACCGCATGCTTTGGTATCTGTATTTCCACTTTCTTCACTAAAAAAGAGGTTTAGAAGCATTACACGGTTTTCCTAGGCCAGTACTCTTCACATGGGTCACTTGTCTTTCACTTGACAATGGAAAACTTGTTTTAACCTTTCCTGAAGAATCCAGAGTTTCCTGCCAGCCCAGTTCTCTGCCTGCATGCAGGGTGGCAGAGGGCAGAGGCTGCGGCACGAAGTGTTGAGTGCTGGCTTCTCCACGGCCGGTGCTCACTGACATTAATGATTCTCTCAAGAATCAAGGTAATTTTCTTCCTCAGACATAGCAGGATTGATTCTTAGGGCAGAGGCCACGTCTCAAGCCTGCTGGTGTATTCTCTGTCTTCACAAGAACACTTATGGCTTGGACACAATTTTGGTTTTCAAAATAGCAATTTTGAAATTTCCCTACACGTGATGCACGCTTCGCCTACGCAGTACTGGAAGCATCAGGGATGCTGTGCATGGGTCCTGTCTTGCTAATTAGCCCGGTCTTACCTATTTATCAAATAATGGCAGAACCCAATCGCACCCCTTGCAGTGTACAGCAAGAGGTTTCCCTGCCGCCTCCTCCATCTCCCTAGAGTTTTTAAATTTGAATTTATGTCGTGGTAATATAAAGGTTTTGGAGGTTGCGATTTCACAGGAGAATAAATGCTGTGATGTCAGGTCATAGAGACACTTGTAAACTAAGCCTTTAATCTCCTTATATGTTGGGTCACAGTCACTCCTGGATAAACCTGCTTTGCCTGAAGGTGGGGGTTCAGGTTTTTTTCTTACTTTTTAACTATTCCAAATAAATTTAAATCAAATCGGGATCGGTTTAGAATTCCTGTGTTTTAGGACTCCTGTCTCTCAGCAGCATGGGCTGCTGAGCATGGCAAGGCAATAGGTGGAGCAGCTCCTGGTTGGACTTGAGCTGGTTTGGAGTAAATCTGCAACACACCTGAAGTGGGCTTTAAAAGTCACCTCCAGAGGACTGCTCAATTCAAAAACTGTTTGCAAGCCCTTTTATGCTTTTATTAGAAGGAGGAATAATGGTGATGGTTGATGCTGTTTCTAAAGTCTTGAGTGCGTTAATTTTGTCTGTTTTTTTTCCCTCATCCATTCTGTTGGGCTATGCCATCCCTTCAGACTCTTCTGCCCGTTAGTGGCTTAGGATCACTGGACTTAACCCAAAATTTGGCCCAAGAAGATGGCACTTGGCCCTATTACCTTGGCATTTTCCTCCCATTTCTTTTGCTAACTTCTTAGTTTCTCTCCTGCGTGGGGTGCAGTTCCCTGGTGGCAACTGAGCCACCTCTTTCAAGAAGCAGTGCTTGGCTGCATGGGGAGAGTGGGGGTTGAGTAAATGCTGTGCTTAACCGGCAGTTTGTCACCTCAGGCCGTTCTCTCACAGGCTTTTTCATCTGTCTCCACGTAAGGTCATAGCGTCCCTCTCTTAGAAGGGAGGAGCGAGGTTCCCCTCCATCTTCTTGCAACTGGAGTTTGGGGCTTGCCAGAAGCAAGCTCAGTGTCAGGACCCTCCATACAGAGCACCCTTTTCAACCCCTCACGTCGCACTCTGGCTGTGAAATGACAAGTCTGGTGTATTTTTCCTTGCAGCAATATCAGAACCAGTTATTTCAACAAACAGAAGATGTGGATGGGAAAACAGAAATCATCATCAAGGTAAGCTGGGGATGTCTCGTATTTTATGAAGAGTCTTTTGTTCTTTGTCTTGTTCCATTTAAAGATGCAGAGGTTTTTATCATTGCTGCAGAAGTCGTGTATTCTGTACCTGGCCTTGCCTTCTGGCAGAGACCTGAGCTTTCCCTAGCAGGACTCATGCTCTGTTGGAGCAGAGTCTGTCCCCTTTCCCAAGCCTTCCAGGTTTTCACAATCCTTTATCATCATCTGGCCAGGTTAATCAATCTCACTCACCTCTGAGTAATGGTATTGCAGCTCTAATGGATGGCTGTCGCTGAGGTGTGGTGGGAGGGAAACTCTCTTCCTTTTCGTCCTATGAGCTGGTTTTTGAAACTGCATGATTCCCTCTGGCTTTTGGAATGGGAGTATGAGTTGAGTTAGTTCAGGACCGGTGATTTAAGTCCTTGTAGCTGTATGTGTTATTCAGTAGCGTTTCTAAGATCTCCAGGTACAAATGCACACACCATATATTTTCAGCATTTTCCAATACTGAACAGCCTCAGTCAAGTATCCCTTTGGGACAGGCTTTGCAAGTCCCAAAGAGCAGCTTTAAGCCCCTTTTTGGTGGCCTGAATCCCCGGCTGTACACCAGGGATACAAATATAGTTCAGTCACACCAACTATTAATTGTAGGTACGTTGGTAAGATGTGAGCAGATGGTGTGATGAACTCGGCGTTAATCAGGGCGCTGATTGCTGGGTTGGTTGTGCTCAAAAGAGAGAAGGAGCTGGTGGAACTGAAGACGCCTGTGATACTTTCACAGCCGAGAAACGCTTCCTGTCACGGCCTCACACTGCTGCTGTGACATGCTAATGATTTGTCAGTAATTTAATGAGTTGGAAACGGAATGCTCTGTGAAGTGCTTATTTTTGTGATAGTTCAATGATATTTCCACCTAAATATACAGGTTATGTTAATTGATGTTACCGATAGAAGAGTGAAGTGATAGACACAAAAACATCCTTTAAAAACCAGGTGTGATTTTTCATCCACGTACCCTATCTCACCTTAGTTCTAGGTTTAAGTCCTTGCTCCTGTTACACCCTTCTTAATTTTGCTCCTCTGTCTTCCGTTTCCCTGTTGGGACACTGCTTATGTAGTCACGCTGCTGACTGGCAAAGGAACAAGCCTGCTCAGCCCATAGGAGCTGAGCAGGAGCTTTTTCCTCTCAAAAAACAGGGAAAGATTAAACCGAAGGGTCCCATCCTTATGCCTGCTCTTGCTGTCCTTCCTCAGACCCTCTCTCAGACATACACAGGATTATAAACCAAGCAAAACCACCAACCAAATCCACCTTTAAAACTTTAAATTCGAGATAAACGCAGAGCTTGGGTATCGATGGCGGGTGCGTAGCCTGTGCACCGCCGGTTGGAACACGCCTGCCCTTGGTTAAGACCGACTCCTGCTGAAGCCTGCAATAACCTGGCTGTGGTTGATAAGATACGTGACCTACGTGGAGGGAGGCATCTCTGTGGTAGTGCGGACAGATTTCCGTGACCCCTCAGTATCTCACCCACTGTTTTGAAGGGCTTCTTGCCCACCGGAAAGGAAAACAGAGGTGCATTTCATTTTGCAAAGTGATCCCTGCTAACACGGCGAGGAGAGTGGCTCTCTGAAAGCGTTTCCAGAAGCCACTGGGCCTGTTTGTTTTGTGTTCGCGTGTTGAGGATATATTGGGAAATGGGGGCCTTACCACATATTACAGCACCTGTGTTACTCTTCGCTGATCTCCCTGTTGTTGTTCTCTCTGTGATCGCTTTGCTGTCCATTTTCACAGCAGTCCTGTGTAAACTGTGGTCGTGAGGCAACGAACGAGTGCACAGGATGCCATAAAGTCAACTACTGCTCCACTTTCTGCCAGCGGAAGGTATGAGCTTGTTTGTGAGTTGCAGATTCAGTTGTCTAGAGGGGGCTGTGTGACCCTGGGGGGAGCCAGACGGCTCTGCCTGCTACCTGATGGGCGTAAGCATGGCGAGAGGAACGGGCAGCAGAACTTGCCGTGTCGTACAGGCAGCCAGAGCGCAAGCCTTGCACGGGACAGCAGCCCCAGCATCCCAAACCCACCCTGCCAGGTGGAGCTCCAAGCAAGACCGTAGTGATGGGGCAGGTCTGCAGGTCAGGGTCCGGATCAAATGGGTAGGGACGTCCCAAGATTTGCACACACCTTCTCAAAGGCGATCTAAAAACTGGAGTAACACCAGAAATGAGGGCGTGGACACCTCACTGTGTGAGCTGTGGGGACCAGTTAGCTGGGAGCACTTTTACAACCCTTCCCTGCCGCTTCCTGGTAACCTGAAGCACGGTGGAGGAAACCGCTGTGCTTCATGTTTTGCACAGGTTCCTTACAAAGACCCTTGGCATCCTGCTTTAGAGGAAAGCATGATGTAGTTTGGCCAGGGTTACGGTTCTGCAGGCTGCCCAAGCTCAGTCTTCGTCAGCTGAGGCCAGGTGTATTGAGTAGCTGAAGAATTTTGACTGTTTCCTTTTGCCTGTCACAAAGTGTAATGGTGGCCAAGTTCCCTGTCTGCATAGCAGAAAGATTAAAAACTCCAAAGAATGAAAAAATACTGCTTGCAGAAAACTTACAGAGTCTACCTGCCGCCTCCCCCGGCATCTCAGGGACAGTAACGCCACCCTGTTGTCCTCTCAGTACAAAGTGCACTGGGAAATGGCACCGAGCAGTCACCTTTTGTTCCCCTCCTAGACAGCTTGTCCCTTGTAAGGGGACATCAGCGCATGCCTGCAGCTGGTGCTCTGCACTGCAGCAGGGTGGGGGAGTTTGGAGTGCTGGCCAGTAACTGAATCCTTGAGATTCCCCCCATATTTGTGAGCTGTGGTGTGTGACTTCTGAGTTGAGCAAGTTAGAGGATTTTGTTAGTTCGGACTAGAAGTTGAAGTCAGTCAGTCTTGGGAGGAATTGTATTCCTCTCCTTTGGCATCAGTATGGCGCTGGCCTGCAGCAGTGCTAGCTTGCAGTGAGCTGTCTTTCAGGGGAGGGCGTAAGTCAAGGCTCTGACTCTGTTCTAGTAAAATTTTCCACGACCTAACTGACACTGATGTCCTGGATTGGTTTTTGGGTTGAGAAGTCGGCATTCTGCTTAGTTTGTGTCCACCTCTAGCATTGACCCAGTGTGTGGCTCCTTTCCCGTCGCCGTTAGTCCTGTTTGGCCGAGCACTAGAGACCTGCTGTAGCCCACCTGTGCTGGAGAAAGCGCTTTGCAAACAGGGCTTCTGTTGGGGCCCGGTGTGCTTTTGCAGGCTGCGCGCTCTCCAAGGGCCCTTTCTCTTCACGGCCTTTCCATCTGCTCTTCCCTCGCAGGACTGGAAGGACCACCAGCATATCTGCGGCCAGTCGGCCACAGTGACGGTGCAAGCCGACGAGGTGCACGTCACGGACAGCGTGATGGAGAAAGTCACCGTCTGAGCACACCTACCTCTTTAGCCGTTCATGAGCAACGTGGTGCGGCCGGCTGGATCGGCAACCCGGGTGAACGGTCTGTCCTTTACAAACCACACTCTTCTCTCTAGCAAACTCATTTTTGACTGACTTTTTGATACTGTGACAGCATTCGCCCACTCCCGACCCTCTTCCAAAACTTTGAGCTATACAGAGACTGTAAAAACCTCATCTGGAAAAAACCAAACCCCACCTAACTGCAGCCTAGCAGCTGGGAGCCACCTTCGGCTTAAGGAAGCTTCGACTTTGCCAGACTGGAACCTCCACTGTGTGGATTACAGCGATCTCCTCATCTCTCTTGAGATGGATCTACAGCAGGTGCTGCAATGAGATTTGCCAGTGTTCCCTTCTCCCTGTGCCTCCCTACCTCGTTTGAAAAAAGAAACGAAACTTCATTTGGTTTATTTAATTGCCTTGGAAAAGTCAGTACAGGTTCTTAGTTTGCAATCGGAAGGACTTTTTTTTTTTCCCGTGTTCCCTCTGTGCTGGGCAAATTTGGAACACATTGGAGCTTCTGCACTTGAATATAAGTGAAAAATAACATGTTGTTAAATAAAATGCGGTGAAAGCATGAGCGTGCCCCGCGGTGCTGTTTAATTCCCATGGCAGCACTTGAACGTACCGATAAATGGCGGCAAGTGGCTGCAGCGTGGCTGTCGGGAGCTGGTGCAGCTACAACGCAGCTGCGGTTACGTGCGCCTGTCTTTACTCTCCGTCTCCGTCGGAGGCCGGCCAGGACGCGGTTTGTTCAGCAGGGGAAGTGCGGTCTCATCGTGCGGTGGCCTCAGCTGTGGCTCGTAGCAGCCACCTGGCCAAAACCAGAGCTGATCAAACCCAAAGTAAGAGTGTATTAATCGAGTGCTGTCCTGTCATTGCCGTTTAGTACCTACTAATTAAAGAAGTGGTGAGCATTAGGAAGTTACTTGCTTCGTTCACTGCAACAAAATCATTTAATTATTGATGTACTTCTTTAATAATTTAGGCTAATCAGACGTCTTTATTCGTGTTTGATGATCAGTGCCCCAGGCTGGAGAGTCTCGGTAGACACGCACACCTCTCTGGTGGTTTTTTCCGCCTCGGGCCTAACAGCCGTGAGAGGTTACTTGTCCTGCCTGGTTATTCACTCCGGTTTAGTGCTGGTGGGCGAGGAGGATTACTGTTTAGCTTACGCTGCAAGAGGGGTCATCTCTGAATCGCAGTGACCCAGCCCGGAGTCATAAATGCTGTCAAAAGGAGAAAATTCTATCCAGAGCTGCAGGAAAGTAATAATAGAGAAAAACATGATGGGACATACCGAAGTCTTACACTAGCAGTTTCTGACAGGTCCATTCCTTCCTCCATGAATCTTAAAGGTCTCGTTGCGTTATGCTCCTTGTGTTACGAGGAGATGGAAGCTGGTTTATCGTCGCTTACAGCATCTGCTGAGCTCCCTCTTCAGACATGCCCATCGGTAGGGTTTGCCTGCAGCCGCGGCTGCGGAGAGGCAGCAGACAGGACCTGTCCGTGGAGGGCGGGTGACAGGTGACAGGTCCCCCTGATGGATGTCACTTTCTGGCTGTTCACTGAAAAGTTACTCCTCCGAATGCAGAGCTCAGTGGGCAAGGCAGGCAGCACCGCTGACGTGCCTGCCGAGGGCGAGGAATTGGCGTCAGCAGAGGGAAGGCAGCAGCCTGCCGGCCTCCTCTGAAGGAAGCCATTCCCCAATGGAAAGCCAAGCACGAACTGAGGCAGGATGAGAACAGAAATTGCTCATGGGAAACTCCCGGGAAGGAAAGAACGGCCAATTCCTTAGATTCCCATAGCAAAATGCTCACTCCTCCGGCTTCCCAGAGTAATACTTCAGTATTTGTGATAGTTTCTTCTCACACTGTTTAATTATGATTGCCTGTTTTCTAATGCTTGAAGACAATTCATTAATTGAAAAGACGACAGTCTTAATTGAGCCCACAGTAATACAGCCAATTTACAGGGTTTCTCGCCTCTGTCTGTTGCCAGTTAAGGTTCTGACTAAATGGAACAGCGCAAAATGTCGAACACCTCACGCTGCTGCTGGGCTGCACCGCCCGCTTGTTTTCAGCGACCTGCCTCAGCAGCAGCCTCCAGCAGGCACAACGCTCTCGGCACGCCGGCGCCATGGCGGAGCTCTGTGTGCACGCCAGATCCGTGAGCTGGTCGTTCCGCCTGGGGAAGGAAGGGCAGCAAGCAGTGCCGCTGCTTCAGCACGAACCCCCCTTAGCGCTGGTGTCTCCGAGCAGAGGTGCTGTTCTCAGAGGAGGCGGCCAAGTCGCGGTCTGGTGGATCAAGTCGCTCCTCAAATAAATGAGGGCGAGACAGCAGCGTCTCGCATTAAAATGCAGCAAAGGTTGGCTCTCAAGTGGCACCTTTGGAGTGCTACAGCTGCGCTTTCAAGGTCAAACACAGCTTTCAGTTGGAAAATCTCGCTGTTGCTTCACCCCTTTGGCTCCCCTTGCCTTCTCCACAGAGATCCGGCCGTCCCCGTACGGTACCGCTGGGTTGAGCAGCAGAGCTCTGCGTGGATTCAAGGACGAGTCCATACATAAAGAGGTGAGCCGAGATACCAGGTACTCAAGCCTGCCAGGTCTCCTGCTTGCGTAGGCCACTGGGCAGCAGCTTACCCAAACACAGAGCAAGTGCTCCACTGGCCTTACTACATCGTTTGTGGCTGCGTAGAGCTGCGCCCTGGTTACTGCCGGGCTTTGCTGAATCTTTTGCGGGGGGGGCGGGAATTGGAAGCAAGTGGGGCAACTTTCCTAAATGAAAAAGTTGTAGGTACGAATCATCCTTGAAGCTCTCGGGGAGCTCCCCACCAGAGCCCTGGTGTCTGCGGCAGCTGTGCCCCAGCGCAGTGGCAAACTACAGCACTCAAACATTTACAGTATAATCACTGTGGGAATTTAACATGTTTATTTGTTGATGATAAATTGATCGAGCAATTGTTAGTCAGTCAAAGAAAAGCGTCAGACCTCCCTGCAGTACTTTTTCCCTTTTGTTTCTAAGCAAACAAATTACCCTTGGAAAGCAACAGCCCTGCACAAAAATCATTAGAAGATGGCTGTTTTGTGCAATAATCATCTTCCCTCCTGAGCTTCAGAGGACAGCATCAGCTGCTCCCTCTGGCTACCCTTGGTGTCACTGCGTTCAGGTTTACCAAAAGGTGTAACGGATTTTTTCCTGCAGGCTGGAAATGGTTCCTGGCAGGTATCGTACGGCTTGATATGGAATTCTGGAGCACGAGCAGTGACATCACTGTGCCTTTGGATGGGTAGGGCTAAAATGACTACCAGGCAGCTGCACGCACTCTTAAAAGGACCTTACAACTCTCATCCTCGCTAGCCTTGCGTGTTCTGTGCCCCGGCAGCCTCAGCGCAACCCGTCCCCATCCCCAAGCAGGGAAAAAGAAATCGCTTTGCTTAGTGACAGCTGAGAGCAGGCCAAACACCTACACCCAAAGCACGAGCTGTTCTGAGAACCATCCCTGCTGCCTTGTCGCATCTCTTGCCTCTTACGTCAAGCACTAAGTGTTAAAGAAGTGGCTACGCCTGCAGTTCCCAGCAGGGAGAGTATCCGAGCTGTACCCACTGGTACTCACCTGTAACTCCTTACTACAAAGGGCTGGGACCCAGCATCCTTTAGCTGCCATCTCCTTCCCTCCTCCCCAACAAAGACAGCAGGCCTTAGGCAGAAATAGATCTTTAATGAACTATACAAAAAATCGCCGGGTCGTTCCTTCTCCCCACCAGTCCCGGTGGGCTCAGCAGAAGAGGTGCAAGACTTTGCGGAAGAAGTTCCTGAACTCCGCGTTGAAAACGGTATAAATGATGGGGTTGAGAGCACTGTTGACGTAACCCAGCCAAGTGACGGTGCTGGTGACTTGAGTGGGAATGGTGCAGGACTTGCAGAGAGCCCTGGTAATGTGGACCACAAAAAAAGGTGTCCAGCAGAAGAGGAAAGCACCTGCCAGAAGGACATTAAAGAGAGAAAGTGACGTGAATGTTAAAAAGGGTTTAATTTAACAAACGCAACCTGGGCCAAACAAGAACGGAGACAGCTCCGAGTGCTAAGGGAAGAAGCAGCAGATGTGCTGACAGGTAGAGCTGGGCTCACGCCCAGACAAAAAATTTCAGATGTCTTTCTTGTCCTAACCGTTCATGAAAAGTCTAAGTCATGTGCTGTTTTGGATTCACATTTAAGATATCAGGAGTCACAGGTCTACCTTGAAGAAAAGGTTGGTTTATAAACCCTGTACGTACGTTCCTTCCCAAGGGCGGTGTTTGTTGGCACTACTCTGGCTCTAAGGGCTACCGAGGTTTTCACCAGATAAACATCCTCTCACGACAGGAGATGGGTACGGCAGGTCTTAAGCCACAACCAGGCTGTTCCACAGGAACAAGGGGAGGGTGGGTGTTAAAACGAGTCCGCACATGACAGAGGACCAGAGACATGGTACCGGGGAGGTGGAGCAAGAGGGAGGTGGCTTTTATCTCGCCCTCCCCTCCTCCAGCAAGGATAAAGCATGGTTCTCAGCATGACGCCTCCCGTCGCTGCCCAAGCACCCGCGCCTGGGCAGTGAGGCTCCTGGAAGGGGAGGCCGCAAAGCGCGTGTTCATTTCACCAGGTTCAACCAAGTCCCGCCAGACTGAACCCTGCTGCAGGATGACGCAGCACTTCCCACCCTTCCCCAACCATCACTGACTGCTACTCACCGACGACGACAGGCAGCACCCGCATGGCCTTCCGCTCCCGGCCGTTGATCTTGGCCCGCTTCCGACCGTGTCCGGGGTGTGGGTACTTGAGGTGTGGGTAGGAGACAGTCTGGATCCCATTGTCCATCACACAGTTCCCAGGGTGCTCAGAGCGGGCGTAAGGGTTGCACTCCTCTGCCTCCAGTCCGGTCTGCTCGCTCTCAGTGAAGGTTGAGGGGTGATACAGGTTCCTGTTGGCCCCGTAGATGCCGCCCCTTAGCTTGGCTTTCCTGGCTTCTTCCCAGCGCTTGAGCCCTTGGAACATGGCGCAGTAGAGCACCAGCATGACGGGGCAAGGGATGAAGAAGGAGCAGATGGAGGAGTACACGATGTAGTTGTCATCCTCCAGCTGACACAAGCTGGGGTCCCGGTTTGGGACATTGTTGAGACCAAATATGACTGGGGATGCTACAGCAAAGGCGAATATCCAGGTGGTGGATATAAGGATCAACTGCCGCAGGTCGATTTGTCGCCGGTTGTAGTTCAGCGGGATTGAAACAGCGATAAACCTGCCGATACAGGCCCCAGGTGAGTCAGTCCTAGTACGGTGGTGTCACCACGGGTAACATACGCGAGTGGTCTCAAAGCTGCTTGCCACTGTCCTTCCCCCCGTTAATGTACTTATGTAGCCAACGCCTGGGCTGCAACCAGTCTCCCCCCTCAGAAGAGCACCCAAAGGGACAGCTCTGGCCTGGTCACACAACTGCATTTGGCTTGGCCACCATGAGGGACCACAGCTGGTGCGGGGGGAGCACGGTAGGGCAGAACACCCTCCTCCAGGGAGAACAGGATCCGGCCTCCCCACACAGGACCCTTGCAAGGGCGTGTATGGAAGCAGCTTGATGCCAGGACACAGCACTCCCTCCCCTGGCACGAGGAGGAGGAAGGCACTTACCGATCCACGCTGATAGCGCAGAGGTTGAAGATGGAGGCCGTGCACAGCATCACGTCCATGGTCATCAGCGCGTCGCACAGCACCGTGCTGAGGGACCACACACCTCCCTGGAACTGAAAAGATCCCCGGGGTCAGCAGGTGCCACGTCCCACTGCCTTTAAAATGACACGAAACAACTCCGTGCCTGGGCACCTCAGCCACTCACATTTTCCTCCAACCAAGCAGCCTGAAGTCGAGCAGTCCTGCCCACGGCACGATACTCCCCTTCCAGCGAAGCAGCGGCACCCGGGAATTAGCCCCACGCAAGGGCTCACAGCTTGCTTAGGGCTTCGCGGTTCTGGCCTGGCTGGAAAATTGAGCCCGCAGATCATCGGCATTGCCAAGCAAGTCGTGCCGGGCAGAATAATGGACGCAGGGCAGCCCGCTGCCTTGGGTTAGTGCAGAGTGACAGCCAGCAGGCTCAAAACCCCCAAACTCATCAAACTCACCACCCCAAAATCTCCTCAGTAACGCAGGGCTAAGCATTCGCTGCGCGGCATCGCTAGGTGCCGGTCACCGAGGAAGCAGGGAGAGGCTCTTCAACAAGTGGCAGAGCACAAAGTTCCCCTTACACTTTTCATGTCCAAACTGCTCCAGCGTCCTGTCTGCACACAATGTGAATATTTTCTGTGCGTTACACAGCTGTTCCATTCTGTCACGCTAAGCACAAGGCCAGCCTCTTGAGACTACATTCAAGCTAGTCAGATACAATCTCTCGTTCGCTCTCCCCACAATCGCAGGCACCCAGGGCAAAGCAGAAGTGCTGCCAGCGAGAGGAGACCAAACTGGAGGCACATCGTCCCAGGAGACGCCTGCGCTGCGGGAGCGGTGCAGCCATCCCGCCCAGCCCTGAGCAGCACCGCTCCCCGAGGCACGCAGCCAGGGTGCTTAGGGGTAAGCCTGGCATTGCCACTTCTACCCCACGGCGGCTCTCCAGTCCCTCTCCAACACAAACCTCTAGTAACAGCCGGTGCTCATATAGTCCAACTTTGCTGGCCTTGTGCACGGTTCAGGAAGTGGCTGTAGATTTGTTCAGGTATAGATGCTAAACGATAGGTTCTGGTTTTATTCACCCCAGCACATAAAACAGAGCCACGTGGGTGATGCTCTCCACCTAACACTGGGCAGGTGTAGAAACCCCTGCCACTGCCAGGAACAGGGGGCAGGCGGCTCTGCAGGGATTAACAGCGGGCAGTAATGATGTCACACGCAGGATTGCGATTAGCAGAGCTGTAAAGCCAAAGCAGACTCTGAAGAAACTGTTTGGCTATTTTTATATAGCCATCTCCTCAAGAGGTAGCTCGAACCTCCAGGGGAGGGCTGGATTCAGGCCCGAATGCTTCATTCAGCCTTTTCTCTAGGACAGATCAGCCACCCAAACTGAATTTGGGAGCTGAATCAGAAAAAACAACCCTCAAGTTTTTGCCAAGCTCACTGGGATCCTGACAAGTTCAGCTCCGATTATGAGAGAGAAAATCTGATTCTGGGCCACAGTTTTCAAAACCTGTTTGTGCTTTTAGGGAACTAATTGATTTGGAAAAGGGCAAGAGCTCTGAGGGTGCAGCACCTTCAGAGGACACAGCCTTTGCCGTGAGATTCACGCTGGGCACTCGGAAAATGCTACAAACCCTTCCCTTTCCCTGCCAGCCATCAAGACTCTGACCTGGGGAAAGTGCTGGGAAAGGACTTCCCACGATACCGTGTTTCTCGCCTGCCCACCTGTGCCAAGAACCTCTCTGATGGGTGAGTGACTTTGGATTAGAGGCATAGCTGGCTTTGCTGGGTCATGTGATTAAGCGGTACCTAATTACAGGAGGTTGCAGAAGATTAGCCCATCAAGGTACACAGTGTAAAGCTTTAGGGATCGTGGACAGCTCAAGCCGCCTTTAGGAAGTGCTCCAGAGCAACTCCACTTCCATTGGCTTTTTTGCATTCTCTGCTTTTTCAGCGTGAGGCGCCTTGTTTTCCTCCAGCGATGCACGATCGGTAGTGCTGCTGCTGAGAAGACACAGCTAGTTGCATAGCAAAACAGACGCTCTACAGGCAAGGCGTCTCCCTTAACGAAATAAAACAAAGCTGCAAATGTAACCCCACAAGCCAGCCTACCCGCTACGGCTTTTCTAAGGCTGACGACGTGCTCTGCACAGCTCTGGCGAGAAGGCAGTCTGAGAGGTGAAGTAGGTTAAGTAGGTGAGGTTAGGCATATTAACCACCCCACCCAAAACCTCCAGGCATCATTTCTTGGAAGAAGATGGGCAGGGAGGGTCATGCTCTGCCCTTAGCTCAGCACTTCGTGGCAGACAAGGAGGGTTTATGGGATGGTGATAATGATCGCCTCCCTGGTCGCAAGCCAAACCCCTTTCAAAGCGGTATTCCAGGTGCAGACTGCCGGCGTGTTTAGCTGACCAAGGCTGGCAATGCCGGTAAATTCACATGCAGCCACTGTGGTCTCTGACAGGATACCAATATCTCACTACAAACAGCACTTAGGTTCTGGATCAAC
Source organism: Balaeniceps rex (assembly GCA_013401315.1). NCBI lineage: Eukaryota > Metazoa > Chordata > Aves > Pelecaniformes > Balaenicipitidae > Balaeniceps > Balaeniceps rex. The sequence continues at coordinate 177,402 of VYZW01022494.1, forward strand.
CACTGTGCGCAGAGGAGGAACAAATCCAGCTGCTTCTTACAAAGAATACAAACAGGGTATGAAATGGATTTTATAGGATGGTGGATGGCGGGAGATAGACTTGACTTCTCAAACACCCTTGCAGCTGCCTTCCTAGCCCAGGTCATTTTCACATTTCTATTCCTAAGCACAGCTGATTTGTAAGAAAAAAATCTGCCTTCTGGCAAACAAGCCCGATGCCAGAAGAGCTCTTACACTGCCAGTGCTCCTGAGAGCATGAGCCAGGCCAGGGCCGAAGGTTTTAGTCTTATTTCCTATGGTAACAGCTCTTGTCTCAGTCCTGCCACGTGCTTCTGCACGGCACCACACGGCAGCTTCAGAGCTGCCTCTCTCACCAGCCCTGCAAACAGGCTCACTGAGAAGCAGAGTGCACAGAGTGATCCTTCGGTCTTTGGTGATGATGGCATCTGAAGTAAGATACCCAGGCAACAGCAGCCTGCAACTGAATTAGGAGATGCCCAGCTGAATTTCCAAACAAGCACCTCCCTGCCCTCAGCGAGGCCATGGCTCAAGTGCATAGCATGGAGAGACTGAAAGCGCTAATCCTAAGAGCCCAGGCCTGCCGAGAAGGCTATGACACCAATCAGAAGGTAATAATCCTTGCCAGTGGGCAAAGTCCAGCATCAGCATCAAAGAATTGTCCAAATGCCCACAAGAAGCTGACTCTGGGCCTTTTTTTATGAGCCCTGACAACTGCTACCTTCTCCAGAAGACACAACACAACCTGCAAGGGGAGGAAGGAGAGGGAGTGGGACACAAGGCAAGGGTGGCCTCACGTCTGCTCTGACATCCTTTCTTGACTTAAATCATTGAGGTCAAGGTTTTTCAGAAACGACAAGCAAGTCTGGTGATCCACCTGAAACATTATGAGGGCCCAAAATTCAGACACCTGCCCCCCACTGGTGGTCACTGAAAATAAAATCCTTAGCAGTGGTTTATAATTGCTGGCCCGTATCACCTCCCCAGTATTTTGTGCGGAGACTGTGTGGCTCAGACATCAGTCAGGCCTAGAAGAACATCTATTTCCACTAAAGCGGTAAGATTCCAGGAAAGGCTAATCTCGGATACTTCTGCAAAAAGGGTGATGTGTTCACAGAGCGCCACAGAAAATGCGGAGGGTAGAGGTCTGGTCCCGAATCAGAAGAGCTGCATCACAGGCACACGACCTGCTGCAAAAAAGAGATCTTTCTATACCAGTGGCACACTGACACCCTGGAAGTTTTATGCAGAACAGCATCACCCTCCCCAAGAAAACATCTTGTGTAATTAGCACAAGATCACTCCGAGGATCTGCGAGGCAGAGTGCCTGCTTGGAAAGACTCATCTTCCCTGACCTGTAGAAGGAGATGGGTAAACACACAGCTCTGCTAAAACTGTTTCCTCTTGTTCGTAATCAATTACACAGATCTTAGTGGCAAAGATGTTTACGTAACCATGCCTTACCCGGCTCCTGCCAGCAGCTTCCTGGACCAGACCCCTTGCACAGCGCAGGCACTCAGCCTGGATTAAGGGCTGAGCTGATCAAAGGAACAGTTTGCAAGCGAGGCAGGTAGGAGGTGTGCTCTACAGCAGGGTACAAGAGTGGAAGTTGCTCAGCCTGGCGCCTGCCCTAATCGCTGGGAATGCCTCCAGTTAATGAGGACTGTATAAACTGCTGCTGTGGCTCCTGCCATTGCCACAGAGTCTTTGGGCAGAGGAAGCAGTTAAACACAAAGACAAGCCTTTGTAGCCATGCGGCTGCCTCCCATTTTCAGTGCTGTCAATGCTCCAGGCAGACTCTGGTATCTTTTCCTGGCCTCTCTTCACGTAAAAGCAGGGCTTTGCCCAAAGAGAATTATTGTGGACCCCTGGGGGTGCCCCAGGCCACCTCCTTCCCCCTTGCTTCCCATCATCCTTGCCTTCCTGGCACTGGATTGCTAGGAGAGCACTTCACACTCTCATCAGAAAGACCGCTGCAGAAGAGCAGTCTACCTTCCCTGTGGATTTTTGTCTCTCCCTGTCATGCTGCTAAGAGCTGAGATTCCCAAGCAAGTTGGAAGATAAGTGCCTCCTGCTATCAGGGCAGCCTGCTGTGTGGTAATTAACAACTGGCAAACACTAGAACATGTCTTTGTTCCCTGTTTGAACAAGTTCAGTGGAAAGCGCTGGGCACATCTGCATCACCACACTCTGATTTGGCGTACGATTGCCTGTGTACATACCTGTGACCTGCACATTGGCTCAGTCACCCCTGTGTAGTAGCTAAGAAGACAAATGGCAAGCAGCGCTAATCCACCTCCATCCAAACCAGCACTCCAAACAGAATGAGGAGTGATCGGGGTACAGAAGTTCACCTGGTTTTCTTTAAAGATGGTGTATTTCTGCAAAAGAGAAACTGGCTGTAAACACTGCCCTGCCAGGGATTCACTGCACGTCCACACTCTCAGGAGCTGTTCAGTTTGGAAACGGATGCTCTAAGCCAGCGGAAAGCTGATGTTTCTTCCCTTCTTATCCACGGGGTGCTTCTTGGTTACATCACGTTGTGGAGGATCAGAACTGGCAAATGACAGCAACATTTGCATTTATGGAAGGCCAGCTTCGTCACACCAGTTTTAACACTCTTTCTCATTAAGGCCCCAAGCGTTAACTTGAGCTGCTAAGGTAGGTAAATTTGACAGGACAAATTAATGAGGAAAGAAATACAGCCTGAAGAACTCCCAACAATGCACAGTGAACACCAGAGAGAGATTTAGGACAGGGCAGGACTCCGGGGAAAACGTTCATCTTGCACAGAGAAGGCTGGTCTGTGGGGAGAAGAGGTCTACAGGCTTTTCTGCACACCTGGAGAGAGCCACATGGCTCCAGTTCAGTGGGAGATACTGATTTCCTACACTACCAGCCTGTTTCCAAAGAAAGTTCTCTCAGCCAAGGACTGTCCATTTTTATATGCGCTGAGGGAGCCTAGTGCCACAGGACCACAACTGGCCAGGAGCAACAGACACCACCTCCTGCTCACCACCAGAAAGCCATCCCACCACCCTGGTGCTTCTCCCGTAAGCTTCACATGCGAGGACAGGACTGGAGGAGGTTTGCATTAGAGGGCCCTATTGCCCTGCCCTTCTGCCAAGCTCCGGTTCCAGTCAAGACTGCAGTGATTGTGAAATGGCACAGAAAAAAACCCAGTTGTGACCGCATGCACCCACTCCCCCCTTGTCTAGCACCTGCTTTCAGCAATCCTCCAACCCTGCAGGTACAAACAAGGGACATCCAGAGAGAACTAACACACAATTTGCCTTCCTACAGCCAAGACCTCTGAATCCCTACCATGGACTAAGAGTTTAGCTGTGACAAAAAGTTATGCTGGCTCTTTCAGAAGTACAAAAGGAGAGTATGTGTCAGCAAATGCTGCTAATGCATCAGCATAAGCTTTCTTAACAACTAGAAAGAACAGTCAAGATCAAGGCTTCTCCCACTGTGCTCAGGCTTCTGTGAACAGCAGCAAAGGATAATCCACATCTCGCAGGAAGGAATCCCTTCCCCACTGAAGCATGTGGGATATCTGTTGTTTTGTGGGGATGTCGGATGTCACCTCAGAAGTTAAATCCCTCCAGCTGCCTTCTAAAGACCTGACTGGGAGGGATGTTTCCAAACACCTAACGCAAGAAGCCATCTCACAGGAAAAAATGACCAAGATGACCAAGCCTCTCCTGCTGAATTAAGGAAGTGGTCAGAGTTTATTGTTCTGTTCCTGCTAAACAAGGAGCAAAAACCCACCCTCTCAGCTGGTTTTCAAGTGTTCCAATAAGCCCCAAAGTCCACCTTTACTCTGTCAGGAGCTGTACTAAAGTTAAAAAAACCAACCAGCCAAAAAAAAAACACATCAAGAATAAAGGTTGAACTGAACATTCAGGACTCTCCATGCCACATTTGCAGTGGGTAAATGCAACGGCACAGAATGCAAGTTGAAATTAAGCTAGTTTTAAACAGCGGTAATCACTCTACCCTGCACAGCCCATCTGAGTGTCTGATTCTGATCTACAGTTTTCAGTTTTGCCTCCAGGAAAAGAAAAAAAAAATACTCGACGCAAAAATTCTGTCCCCTGGCACTGACTCAATGGCTACTCTCACTTTTCCTTAGCATATTGCAGAACAAAATGAGCTGCAAATCCTGGACCAAATAGAGGAGATTATTAAAAATGAACATGGGCTCTGAGCCCACAGAGAAACTTCCAGGCATGAAATGGGGTAGTGCTTCAACACAGACAACAGCCTAAGCTGCCCCCCGTTTCAAAACCCCACTGCCTGCTTGAGGAGGCTGTGATTGCTGCACAGAGCTGCCTTTCTCTCCACACATGTACAGCACCTGTACACCCACCCTGTGCATGACCAGTGAGTGGGAGGAGCGTGGATCCTGGTGCATGCTCTTTTTACAAGGGTCTCTTACGCCTCTGGGAGCCTGCCTTGTTGCAGGAGCTGCAGAAGTTGGAGGGAAAGACAATTCTGTCATATGCCACCTTCATTCCCTGTTGTTTAATATCCTAGGTGCAGAGACGTGGAAGAATTACACCACGTAACTGATGTTTATGAACAGCTATGGAAGCAAACACACAAAGTATCATCATAGCTAAGGCATGGGCTGGACAGCCCAGGTTTTTGAAGCTCCTACAGGGCTGAACACCCATTGGCTTAACTTGTGGGATGTCTCGGGTACCCAAGGAAGCCCCACAATGCTTATGCCCAGTTGGAAGCATTTTCAGAGGTACCCCAGGCTATGTTAATGAGCATTTTACATATGCCAGCAAACTCAAGCCTGCAGGCTAGAGAAAACCACACTGGTGTGTGTGTGCCTGCCCACAGAATTGGGAACTAGAGGCATGGAGAAACAACAGAAAGAGCAAGAGAAAAAAAGGGAATTCCAATTAGCAGAAGTAGCTGAGAAGAATCATGAAGGCAGAGGCTTTCTAACCACCAAAGCCGAGTTAACGAGGGAAAAGCAAAACCACCAAAACCAAACACCACAGGGCGGCTCCTGTCAGTGCGGTGGAAAGAGGGAGAGGAATCTAATGCTCCTGTTCTTCACTGGTTCTTCTTACGGGTCCCCAGCTGAACCTGGCCCTCCATAATACCTCTGTCTCCAGAGAGGTCACAATGTCCTGCAAAATCCTAGGACGAGGTAGAGAGGCTAAAAGCATCCTAAGCTCTAATCCACAGCCTGTCTTGCTTAAGAAAGTATAGGCCCATCCCAGCCAGGCGCTGAGCGGCAGCCCTGGCATGGGAGAGGAGCGGAGATGCTAAGGCCTGAACACTGCTGGTACACTCTTGTGTTAGCCTTCAAGGATGGGAACGCCGTTCGGTCTCACCCATGGGGACAGCCCCTTTCACTCCCCGAGGAAGCTCTTAAGCCACCACCTTACAAACAAATGAGGCTATCAGAAAATGCAAGGTTTGTCTGACACCCCCCACCCAGCCCCCAGACGACAGCTTGCTGGGGCTGCTCGCTGTGCGCAAGGTTGCACCCTGGCTCTCCCCACATCTGGAAAGAAGAGGGCTCCTCTTTCTTCCACACCACCAGCTACCGCACGGGTGGGTGCAAAACAACTGCTATTTTGGCCTGTGGGTACTTTCATACACTCGAGCAGGGAAGGAGCTGTGGGCTCGTGCTAAAGGGCAGGCTCCTGCAAGCCTCCTCACTCCAGTCCAACAAATCCCCCCGCAATCTCAAGGCTTTATCAATTCCCTGGCAGTAAACATTTATCTCCCTTTTACAGAGAGGCAGAGAGAGATGCAAAACCACTCAACCTCAGGAGCTCCTGTTTTTCTTTCCCTCAGCTGTCACAGTCTCAGAGGTGAACAGGTTTTGGAGGTGAACAGAAAGCCTGGCCCAAAGTCCCCCAAGGCGGGGGTCCATGACCACCACAGCATGCAGGGTCAGGCCTGTGCGAACCAGAGCTCACCTGCCAGGAGGAGCCCTGGAGCAAGCCGATCAAAGCCACCTCGATGTAGGGTGATCAAATCCCATCTAGCTCCCTAAAAGGCAGCTTCCCCTACTCAACTCGACAAGGAAACCCGTTTCCTGGCTAAAGATCTCCCTTACCACCAAAACCTGCGCACCTCACGCCAGACAGCACAGGAGCTCTCTATCCCTTCCTAAGCATTTGCTGATGGCAACCTGGGAAGCGTGGAACACGCTGACCAGAGCTGCTGACCCGGCCCGGGGCAGACACTCCGCTGCATCTCCACTCGGTGCATTTGCAGCTCGGCAATCGCCCGGGAGGACGGCGGGGGAGCCCACGAACTTGCCCTAAACCGGCTGCCGCTACCATCACTCGTGGTCCTGCAGCGGTTTTCCGCTGCAGGCGGCAGCGATGCCGTGGGAGACTGAGAGGGAAAAGCCGCGGTGGTTTGAAAGCGGCACAAACATCCCTGCAGCGGGGCGGGGGGTCGGGGCAGGAGGGCAGGGGCTGCCCCGAGGGGCTGGGCAGCGGCGCTCCCGAAGCGGAGGGATGGCGGCGGGGAACAAACCCGGAGAGGGGCTTTAACCCTCGATACTCGCTCTCTTGCCGATCCCACCCCGCAGACCCGTAACTCTCAGGCCCCCCGGGCCCAAAAGCCGCAACCCGCAGCCCCATCGGTACCCGCCTCCACCGCGGTGCCCCCGCACGCCCCGGGCAGCCTCACCTCGGAGTAGACGTAGAGGGGCAGGACGAGGAGGGCGAGCAGCAGGTCGGCGACGGCGAGGCTGACGATGAAGTAGTTGGTGGTGGTCTTCAGCGCCCGCTCCGTGCAGACGCTGAGGCAGACCAGCCCGTTGCCGCCCACGATGAGCAGGATGAGGACGATGCCCAGCACCAGGGCGGCGATGTTGTGGCCGCCCGCCGGCGGCGGCGGCAGCGCGGTCCCGTTGCAGGGCGCGGCCCCGGCGCTGCCGTTCCCCATGGCGCCGCGGCGCTGCCCCGNGCGGGCTCCCGGTGTCCCGTCTCCGTGCCCCCCGCCGAGCCCCGCGGGAGTTGCCGCCGCGGGGGACCCCCAGCCGCCCGCCGGGCCGAAGGCGAGGGGCGCGTCGCGGCGGCACGTCCAGGCCTGGAGGAGCCCCCCTTGGGGGACGCTGTTCGTGGGACCGACCCCTGCTTGTAACCGAGCTCTTCCCGTGGCCGAGGCGAGCGCTGGCAGAGCGGGGCTTTACCGAAAAAAAGCCGGGGATTAACGCCTTGCCCTTCACTGCCCAGCTCAGGCCAGCCTCCACCCCCCGCGGAGGAGTCTCCTTCTCCCAGGATTAGGCTTCGTGCTGCCTCTGGACCAGGAGGAAAAGACCAACTCTGCACTGACACAGCTAAAATGTCGTCTTTGATTAGCCACCCTCTTCCAGGTACAGCAGCAGTCGGTGGGTATTCCGTATTCCGTGCTTCCCGCCCCAAAGCAGCCGTCGCTCGCTGTGTGAGTGGTAAAGAAACCGCACAACATTTCCTTCAAAGCTAAAAATCATGGTAAAAACAAAAGACTTTGCAGTGGCGTGTTTTAGGGTTGGCTTGTTTGAGGTTTCTTCTCTTTTATTTGGGCTTATGATTTGCTTGACTTTTTTGTATGGCACATGCTGGGCCATGGAGTGACTCCTATTATAAAAGTAGCATAGTAGAAAGATAAAAACCAAGGACTGGGTCTCCTACAGTGAGATTTCTGTACGTTGGACGTAACGACTTTCTTGGCATGAGCCTGACCACGTGTACGTGACTCAGAAATAGCAGAGGCGCTGGTCCCACAAGCACTGTGTTGCAAATGTGACGGTAGATGAAAGGACTCTTGGGTCTTGGCTGGACCCTCACAAAGAGGGAAGAAACCCAACAGGTAAGCAAGTATTTAGAATAGAAGGTTGTTTTAAGTCAGCCTGACCTGAAGGTATTTTCCCCAGGAGACTCAAAGCAGTAACATCAACAGTGATTAGAGAAATCAGTGCCGTTAGCTTTGATCTCCAAGAGCATTTGAAGGACTGTAAAGTCTGCAGAAGTCCAGAAAATGGCAAACACTGACTATTTTTAAATGGAGAGAGACAAAAAATCAGGGTACTAAAGAGCACCCTGAGTGGCTTCAACCCCTAGAAAGTAACAGAGCTTGTTTGTTTCCATGCTGGACCCAGGAGCACTTGTAGATATGGGGAGAAATAGTAAATATCAGGTATCTCAACTTTAGCTCTAGCTGCAGTCTCACATGGCATTCTCTGAAGCAATGTAAGAGGAAAGACTAGGCAAAATTATTACAGGTTGGGTGAATAACTGGAAAATTGTATTCCGAGATCTATGCAGAATCTGGTAATATTTAGTGTGAATATAACTGACCTGAGTGAGCATCCAGAGAGTGCACTAATTAAATTTGACGATACTACCAGACAGGAGAGGCTGCGAGCATCTTGGAGCACAGAGTAAGAATTCAAAATGGTCTTGATAAGTTGGAGAAACTGTCTGGCAATTGTAGGATGCATTTAAAAAGGAATTTTGCATCTGTCTTGTGCTTGGGCAGGAATAATCAACTGCAGAAATGCGGGGTTGAGGAAGCAACAGGGTAAGCAGCAGGTGTGGGAGCAAAGGTGGTGTAGCAGGTCACAAGCTGAACACAGGGGCTAGGATGTCTTAATGTTGAAAATGAGAGGAAAAAACGAAGTAAATGCTCTACTGGGATAATGCTGTTTGTGAGGTACCTGTGCACCTGCAGTCTCAGGCAGCCTTCACTGTTAGCCACACTCAGAGTCACTTTTCACAGTATTCGTCATAATTATGTCAGACTTCAATTATGAATCTTCAAAATAAGAGACTTCAATTATGGTTCCTAGAGGTAGGGTAGCAATTCTCATTCCCTGGGACAAACACTTCCCCGCTGCAATGCTACAAGCAGCAAGGCAGGCACTGCATGTGCTTGGCACCACTTATGTGCCTTTTTTACCGATTAACAGCTGGAGCGACTGGTGTGGGGGACCACGGTGCCCCTACCTGAGCCCTTTGCATGTGCCCCCTGCACACCCTGCCATGGCGAAGGCATGTCACTGCATTCACCCCTGCGGGGATGGAAGTGAGCTTGGTGCAGTCTAGCAGAGATGGAGCCTGAGGCTCGTGAAGGGCAGGGGAGCTGTGACCCCCCCATTTCTAGCCCAGATGGCTTGGGCGATGTGGGACCTGATCCGGACTCAGTGGGCGCCTTTCCAGCTGTGCCATCAAACCTCAGATCAGACGTTAAGTGCCAGCCAACCATTCAGATCAGCCTGGGGTTTACGGAAGGCAACAGGAAGAGAAGGCGTAGCAGGAAAGGATCATTTACACTACATGGAGGGGAAAACTACATTATTGGCAGCTTTTTATAAGACGTGAAGCTTCGCAGAGCTGCTTATAGGCTCCAGCTATGAGTTTCATCTAATCTATTAAGAGACTGGTGGAAGAAATCCTCTCTCAAACCCACCCTCTCCTCTCTGCTCCCCGCAATTCCCTTACTCTTTTTTGCAAAAGGACATGATTATTCCTCAGCATGTGCAGCATGGTAAAGCCAGAGCCCTGTTTTCAGCCATGGGGATGTAGTCAGATCTAGGTACCATCCTTTCCTGGAGTGGATTAACAGCAGTTGATCCACACAGTCTGTTTTACCCAGCTGTCTCGGGCTCCACAATTTCATGCATGAGTAGGAGAAAATTACCTTGGTTTAAGCACTTAGCTGGCAATCTGGTTTGCCAAACACTGTCTCCAGAGGTGTGGCTTCCAAGTCTTTTCTAAAGCCAGAAAGAATGCCATCCCTTTAGGAGCTACTGAGTTGTATTACCCGTCTCTCCCATCCCCAGCTGTAGGTTTGCCGTCCTCACACTGATCCCAATACCCATGGATTTGTCTAGTCATCTCCCTCTTCCAGCAGACCCAGCTTTGACATGCACTTAAATCACTATGCACAGTCAAAGCTCTGTCCTACATAGCACAGGAGAGATGCTTCCATCTGCTCTGAATGGGACCAAGTCATTCTCCAAACCTGGCGCGCTCAGCCGCCAGCGCTGGAGCGGGTACTCGCATGCCTTCAGCTCTGCCCGTATTTCTACATTTCTTCAGGAACAGTTGGGGTTGGACTCGTGGGCACAAGCATGTCTGCGCATCCGTCAGGTTAAGGAGAGCTGGTTTGGCAATACCCTCATCTGCTGTGAAGTTCAGACAAGGAAGATATATGTTATCCAGTGCAGCAAACTGGGACAAAACTACATCACCAGTGTTTTTTAAACCCATATGTCTTGATGGTGTGAGTTTGCTCAGTGGTTTCTGTCACCTGGTCACAGCTTTTCTGGTCTGGTGGTTGGTCCCTAAAACCTAACTGCTGGCACGCTTGCTGCTGTCACAGCCTTCACTCAACGAGGAGCTGGTACAGCAGAACCACTTCTACTGGAGTAAAAACTCCCAAGAAGTCAACTCAAATTAGCCAAAGGAGGCCCTGAAGTGCATTAATGAAACTGCACTGAAACCCTGTGTGGACAGAACACCCTTAATTTTTTTATGTTTAAACTACCTGAGCGGCAAAGAGAGCAGGATCGAATTGTGACGGCAGGCCTTCTGCCTTCCCACAGGGATTAATGCCATTTACCTAATCCACCTTAACAGTTAATTTATATTAATTATCTTGATTTTCCCTGTGGAAATGACTCTTAATTCTCAGTGTAGAAGCCCTTATTCCAGACTAACGGTGCCTTAATCCTAAACTAGTTTAATCCTGAAGTGGATTAAACTAATGTGAAATAAGGCTTTTGACTTCCAAAAAAGAGCAGCCATGCAAAGCACTAATTAGGACAGCTCTGCCATTGCAAACTCACAGGCTGCAGTAATCCTTGCTCACTGTCGCCGAGTCCCGAGTGCATCCCTTGGCAGATACAGCGGTTGTAAACCACATCGTGCTAGGCCAGCTCCTAGCTGGCCAACTGGCATGAGCCAACTGATTTGGCTTTGCTGTGTGACAGTGTCTCCAGAGGAGCAATGAATCCTGGAGAGCAAAGGCTAACAGAAAAGCACCCTTTTTTTTCTGTTGGCAGGTATAAGCATTAGACACAATCCCTTTCGTGGACAAGAGGAACTGTCCTCCTAACAGAGGAGAAGAAAGAAGTCATTTCATGTCACTGCAAGAAGAAAAAGATGACAAAGGACAGAGTCATTTGTCACCCCAGTGGAAAGCAAGAAGAGGTATGTGCCAAAGTGATGGACAGTGAATGCTTAAGAGCACCTTTGGAGAGTGTCTGATGCGGTCAGTGGTTTTGAACAACTCTTTTTTGCTTGGATGTGCAGCTTGCCGAGTGTCTTGGTTCCCCCATCACACTGTGACAACCTGCTGGCTCAGGGCAGGCGGGTGGAGAGGCTGGGAAAGCCATCCACAGCTGCTCTTTTTGTCAGAAAAAAAATGTTTTATTCTGTCCTAAGTAGGTGCTGTGAAGGACACAAGGTATGAAGAGCAGCACCTTCTGCCAGCATGGACACCCCAGCCTCACATAAGAACGTGCCTCAGTTTCCCCCTTACAAACTAGCAGACTGGTCCCCCGGCCACTCCATCAAAGAAACGTCTGTCCCTACACCAGGGATGGAGTCTCTGTATAAACCCATATCAGTGCTTGTCAAATACAGGGAAATGAGACTCTGGTACCCGGTACCTCTTAGGACCTCTGCCTTTCCTTCTGTGCCTGTGGCATGCAAAGACTTTGCTAGCGAGCGCAATGTCACCGTCACTGCCCTCCAGCCACCTACAAACTCAGCTGCCAGAGCCCAGCTCATGGCAGCACCAGGAAAGCGCCCATTTCTTATGCAAACCCACAAAACGCTGGGAGATCTGCCTTTTTGGAGTGTTTTGGAGACAATGAGCAGTGCGTGCAGTTGGTTTTCAGCACGCTTCTGCTTGTTGAAAGTGGTCGCAGTGGAGCTGGTCCCCGAGAGCCAGCCAAGGAGCTGTGAGGAGTCCCCCAGAGACTCCCCCAGGATGAGTTAATGGAGGATTTGATTGCAAGCCAGTTCAAAGGATCAGGAAGGTCGCAAAGTGAGATATCTGTCAAGAGTCTCCCAAAGGACACGGGAACTTTTATCACCGTAGTTTTTCACGCTTGAGGCACTGAATTTTTAAATAGAAAAGGAGAACAAAATTACCTGCCAAAGTTTCAGCACCGATGTGCCTAAACTCAGCTGTTGAATAGCACCCTGATAGCTGGGCAACAGATCACTGGGGCTATCTTCGGGTTCAGAACAAAGGGAGGAAAATAAAGAGCTTTTAAGGCCAATCCTGTTCCTTTTATTTGACATATTTAGCTGAGCAATTCTCTGTGAATGTATCATCGGCAGCAAAGCCGTCCTGTTTTACAATCTGCCTGTAATGCGTTTCCGAGAAAAGAGACAGAGGCAGCATCCTGCCTTTCAGGTTAATCTTTGCAAGAGAGGGATGAGGATGGCACAGCTCTCTTGGCTTTCCAGGCTCTCTGAGTCTGAGTCTCCAATAAGCTGCAGGGATTTATGTACAGACTGAATAGATCTTTTGACATTTAACATTTTGGCAAGTTATGATAAATCCATGTAAGTTGTAAAAACTCATGCATTTTTAATGGTGATTAGCTGTGGGGATGAAACTACAGAGAAAATGGCTGGGTTTTCTGTCTCTGTTAGCTTAGAGTCAAAACTGGATGCTTTTGTGGATGCCTGGTTTCAGACTAAGCCGTATAATTGATCTCACGCAGGGGTAACCTGGTGAAATACAAGAGTTTGTGTCATAGGGCAGATCAAATTAATATACTTCAAGAGCCCTACTGGTTTTAAAACATCAGTGAGCTTATTAGAGCCACTTGTTATGAAAAACCTCCTGGGGAGGAGAAGTGCAAGACAACACAGGCAGGGAAAGGCATGCCTGTGAGCAGCAAGCACCTATAAGTGCACCTCCTTCCACTCTCATCTTCACAAAGCCTGTTCTTGTTCACCTGGAAGGGATGTCCTTTCAGGTCCTTGACAAAGTCCAAAGAGGGATGCAGCCAAAACAAAGCCCAAGCAGCTGTGAGGCTGTCAGGGACTGCTGTGCTCATTGCTGGCACTGCACACCTGGAACAGCTGGGCCAAGCCTGCCTGCCAGCCAGGACACAGAGCATGTCGTCCTTATAATTCAAATTAATTCCCTGAAGTGCTTTCTCCTCTTCCCCAGACGCAGCAAACAGCTGGAGGCTGAGATTACGAACGCTGATGCCAATTAGAGCTGTGATAAGGCCAGATGCATGGGGAGCATTAGTGCACAGCTCTGCGGTGGAGAGACGGCACTTGGAGCTCCTCCGTGTCAAGGTACAAGGTAGCTTCCAGCTGGGCAGAGAGCAATGACAGGCCGGGAGGGCAAGGGTGGCCAGAGCAGTCCTGGGGAGGAAGCCACCCAGTCCTGTCCCATCGTGTCCCTGCAGTGGTATGCATTGTCCCATCCATGCATCCCACACTGTGGAGACTACCTGGAGACAGGCCGAGTGCACCCACTTTGGCAGTCCTCAAAGGAGATTTGGAAGAAGGCCCATAGGGTGTGAAAAAACAGCAAGTGATCGATGGGGACAGCAGCTTGTCTTTGCAGGTCTTTAAAAAGCTCTTTGTTCTTCCTTGGTGACAGAGAGACAGCCACAATATGCACATAGGTTGGGAAAACAGAGTTCCCCTCTTCCCCTGAAAACTAGACTGTGCCCTGAGCCTGGCTTTTGCTTTTCTGGGTCACAGTGCCAGCCATGGTAAAACCAACCCTTGTTTCTCTCTCCATTCCCAAGCAGAGAGAAAGATTTGCTCGCAGGAGGGAGGTGCCTCATAGCAGCCCTTCCAAATTCAAGGCTGCCTCCTGCTTGCTGCAGGTGTGCCTGCGCAGGGGAGCAGCCTCTGCAGAATGAGCCTGGCTCAGCCCCAGCATCCCCAGGCAGAGCATCTCTAGGGAGGCAGACTTGCACCCTTAGGGGACCCTCTGGCTTAGCACCCATCCCTATTCCAGAGCAGGGGCATAAGAGATGTTCTGGCTTGCTTCCAAAGTGCCTCTCTCATCCCATACCGTGGAGAGCCAAGGCACTCTGCCAGCACCCAAGGTACCACTCTCGCACCAATGGAGTGCTTTTCCCCTTTCTCTTCCCAATTCTTAGCCAAATGTTTCAAGCATTTTGTTTTTCCCAGTGTGAGCCAAACACCTAATATTTTTCTTAATCTCTTCTTTCAAAAGAGCTGGGTTTTACTGCAGATTTTGCCCAAGGATTTGGCTGGAAGCAGAGACAACTTTGATCAAAATGACTGAGGTCTGCTCTAGCACAGCCCAGAGCTCCTAACACAAAGGTTTTGCTGTCCTTGCCCCTGGGTAGTGCTGCCAACCATGGAGATAACTAGCATGTCCAGCATCTTCCTTTCAGACTTCAGAGCAAGTGGGAACACTTTAAGGAATCTGATGTTTTATGCTTTTGGCCCCCGCATTTTAACTTTCTTTTTAAACTGGTGCAAATCCAGAAAGGTGCCATACTTTGCAGCAAAACACGACACATCTCCCACTTGCCTTGTTGGACTCTGCTGCCCAGCCGAACAAAGCAGAGGAGAGACATAGGCAATCTAAGCAAACCCTAGAGCAGCTCAGGAGCTGAGTGCTATATAGTTAGATAGAGAGATAGCCACGCACATCCTACAGCCGGACACCTTTGCTTAGAGTAATTTGCCCCTTGCTGAATCACATGCTGCCATGGAGGGATGTGTAGCCTCAAGGACAGGGCTTTCCCATTCCAAGGCTGGGACTTCAATGAAACCCAGATATCTTGTCATACTGGGCATGGGGAGGTGCATACTCCCTGCTCACAGGGTGAGCCTTATAGAGAGTGGTATAGCCCATTTGCACACACAGAGGCACTGGGAAGCCAACAAAACAGAGAGTCAACATGTTTTTTCCCTCTGTTTTGTGCACTGCTTTAAGCACAAACCTCCAAAAGGGAGCATGAGGGGCTGGCAAGCTTCTGTGACACTGGGTTTATTCTAAGACAGGGACTGCTCCCTACCCTGTTCAGGGTTTGGGAATAATAACTGAGTCCACCCTGGGGCTTGGGAGTGGGGTAGGTGTTCTTCTGAGGTCCCACGGCCATATGGGACTGATTTTCCTTCTCCCTTCATCTCCCAAGCCCACCTACAGCTGCCCCTGCTCACCCTTTCCTCCCATCCCACTCTTCCTTCTTGCAGCCAAAATTACAAAATCAGGTGGTAAAGATTAAAACCACTCCTGAAACCATGCTGTGCAAGAAAGGAGCATTTAGAAGGCTAAATCCTCCAATCCCCTTATTCCAATTAGGGTCCTTTCTCTTACAGACCTGGGAGTGGTGCAAGAAAATTACTCCAATCGGCTCTCAGTAGATAGCAGCGTCATGGTCAGCTCCTTGGCATGGGGAAGGCTCACCTGCAAACACACAAGAGAAAATCCCCACTACACACATGGACTCACACATGTTCATATTAAGAAAGAAAAAAAGGAGGGAGGGAGGTAGAAGTTCCTGAACACCCCGTAAGCTGATTAAAGGGTATTTTACGTAGGAAGGATTTAGCCATGCAGTTCCTACTACCATCTGACCTCGATAAACTCCCATGCCACCAGCGGGTGCTGCCATTGGGTGGGGTCACAGCCTGTGCCTGGGCTCCTCGAAGGTCGGCTGTACCTAGACAGCTTCATCAGGACTTGTGACACCATTGCTGGACATGTGAGGTGGATGACATGGTCCTTCCCCAACCTTCTCAGCCTGTCTTGACCCTTGCGCACTTAGCCATCTCAAAGCCACGGACCTCAAAGAGAGCAGTGCAGAGGCTGTAGGAGCATTTTGGGATGTGCGTTTTGGCCAACCAAGGCATCTCCATGAAAAAGAGCAGCCCCAGCAGATCCTGTGTTGCTGCAGTAACACAGCTGGGGTCTGGACGGTGGGCAATCTGGCAAGGGATGCTACCTTGTAAGGGTTACCCTGGATAAACAGCAACCCTGAAGTCTGGATGGGCTTTCTTGGTCCAAGGCAGGAGCAACAATGTCCACGTGACACTGCAGCAGCATTTATCCAGCCTGTTCTTAAGGCTCTCTGGAGATGGAGTCTGAATGCATCCACACTGCTCCTCCAGCCAGAAGGTCTTTTCTGATCTCCTGTATCAATTTCTTTGAAGTGTGAATGGGAATTTCTCCCCTTCAAAACTCAGAATGACTCTCCAGAGCTTTGTATGCTGATTTTTGAGAATCTGCCTGCATCCTTCTTGCGGTGCGGGGTCAGGATACCTAGCTTTATGATGAAACCCTCTCTTTTTCAAAGTGCAGTTTCTTGGGGTTTTTTCCTCCAACACAGAAAAAGGCCAGGCTCATGTGCTCTCCTTAAGCATTGCCAAATTGGGGGCTAATAGTATAACATAGTTATAAGATGCTGCATTTCACACTGCAGGTTTGGTGACCCCTCCCTCCATCTCTAAAGAGGAGAAAAAAGACCTTCCTCTGTGCCACTCTCAGCTTTGATGCCTTTGGGAAGGGTCAGCTTGTGTGTACTAGCCATTAGGTCCCCTATAATGCAGAGCCTTGGTGTCAAAGTGGAGATGGCTCCTCTGTTTCGTAACTTTTGCTCAGTGCCACGCACAAGGGTGTCCCCAGCCAACAGCATGCTGCTGCTGTGAATAGCCCTTGCACCCATGGCAACTGGATTTACTTAATGCAGCTCACCACAGGCCTCTCCACGCGGTGCATGTCAGTCAGTGTCAAGCCTAAGCACAAGTGACTGCACAAAGATCGAACGTGGTGGCTTTACACCTGGCAACGTCCTCAGGGCAGCTCACCTCCAGCTCAGGGATGACCCCGAGGCTCACGGACCCCTTCTCCCTCCTGCTCCAGGGCATCTCTCCCTGCCCTCTTCAGAGTGTTGATGCACAGCCTCAGCCTCCTTAGTGTTACCTGTTGGCGGCACTTTGCTATACGTCCTGTAAAACAGTGTTATGTCCCATAAACAGGTAAGTCACTGGCAGCTGGGGCAAGGATCAGTTCAGCCCTGACTTCTTGCAGCTTCGGGTATGACAGCTGTGCAAGGAGCAGGGATCAGATGAGGGCAATAATTTCCTTTGTCATTCTTAGAGTCAATGATGGGGAGCTTTTCTCTGCAATGATGCTGCACAGAGATGACGGGTTAGATTGCAGTGATTAATGGATGATTTAATCACGCTTTGTTCCTGCTGGATGGAGGCAAGGGGAATCTCCACTCCCGCTTTGAATGCCTACACAAACGGAGAATGGGAAAAGCAAGGTGCAAATTCACGAAGCTCCATTCAGCTGATATTGCTAAGCAGTATTGTTTATCACTCCTGTTTCCATAATGTCTCCTGATGAGAGTTTAGTGTTAATTCTGGTTAAAGGAGAATCAGATGTTGTTTCGGGACCGGGGATTTGGTTTGGGCTCCAGTCTATTCAGGTATAAATTGCAGCTTGCAAAAGCTCTTGAGTTTCCTTGCATGGGCCTGAATTTCCTCACCAGGGGCCTCAGGACCTGCATTTAAACTCAAGCCCATGATTGTCACCTGCATTATGTTGCGGCAGTGCTGGGCATGGCCACATGCTTTTCTATCGCATCACCTTTTCACTCCTCGCCACTGTTGCTGCAAGGCGAAACCTAATTTTTGTTGTCAAAGCAGATAAATCCGGTTACTTAGTTCATGTTCTTCCAGTCCCCAGCAACCAGTCTCCTGTTACTCACCCTCTGCTGCCATCATGGGGCCACGTCGTCATTGCAACCTCTCCTGTGGGCCTCTTACCTAGACCCGTTTAGATTCTCATAGAAACTGAGTTTCCCCAAGAGCTTGGGGCATTTCAGACCCATTGAGGTTATTTGCAAAGGAAAGGAAATCACATCAGTCACTTTTAGCTCCTTATATGTTGTTTAGCCTTTTTTTTAGAAACTTTTTTCCTCCTTGCCTTGTTCCTACATGGTGTTTCTCAGCTCTAGGTGTTTGGCAACGCCACGAGCCCAAGTTGAAGCTGGCCACCACCAATGCAGACATAAAATATGAATACAGAAAATATGAAGATTTAAATGCAAAGAACAAAAATACAAGGATTGCAGATGTCACTCATGTCACTGGGGGCTCCCAAAGCAGGGCTGGGTGCTCAGGGGAGCTTTCAGCTGCCATGGGAGAAGGATGGGACTCGCAACGCATCCGCACCTGGTTGTATAGAGAGGAAATGCATTGAATGAGGCCGTAACACTCCAGAAAGTTGTATCAGAGCGATGGTGGGAGGGCTGCAGGAGGAATGACAGCACCAACGCAGCTGGAGAAAGCAGTCATTACAGAAAGGAGAGGAAAATGGTTGGGAAACACCTGGACATGTGCAGGGATGACGTGCACTGTCTCAAAGGAGAAAATGGGCTCCTCTGTCCAGGCGGTGGCCATGGCACCTCTCAGTCCTCCTGTCCTGGAATGGGGAGACTTTTCACTGCTGTTTCTCCTGCTCCCCTTTGCAGGGGTCCGGCAGCAGCCTGCAGTCACGTGCAGTAGTGCTGAGGCTTGCTGCTAATCAGTATGTGGGTTATTCTTCCAAGGGAAAGGTGATGGGGAAAATCAGGCCCCTCCCAGCCCGCTAGTCATGGGGATGCCCTTTGCTTTTCCAAAGAAAAAAAGATAAGTAGACAAGAAAAAGTGTAATATAGCTCCTATTTCTCCAGTTGGAAGATAAGAAGATTTGTTTACAACGATTAATCCTTCCAAGCTACTTTACACAACATAAAGAAGGAGAGAAAGGACGTAATCCTATTTTCTCCCTCCATTTCCATGTCACCTTTAGTAGCAGTATTTGAGAGCAACCAGCTCCAAACCCCAGCAAAGGCAGGGAATATATTCAAGATGTTTTCTGTGCATGTGTAAGTATGCTTCTTTCTTTGAAGCTGTGATACAGTCTGTTCTCAGCAGACCTTTCCCAGACATGACTGCAAAACCACAGCTTGAAAAGTATTGTCCCCTCATGCAAAAGTCAGCCTTAGTCCTACTGATCACACAATGTTTGCCCTAAAAAAGTGACATGTCGTTTAGCCAAATTGCAGGTACACACATACACTCAACGACTCTTCCCGGCATTGCAAACAAAACCCAAGCCAGGCTTAAAAAGGAACAGAAGATTAAACTCCTATCAAGAGGTAATTAAAGCCAGGAGAAGAGATAATGAAGTCAATCATAATGAATCGATTGGTACAGGGATGTTTGTCCAACAAATTACTGTCACTATACACAGAAGCAGGAATTATTACACATCAGCAGAAATACAGTCCATCAAACTGCTACAAATGACCTGATCAGGTTTAGAGAGTAATTAAAAGGACATTCCAGCCTGGATGCATTATTTGCTGTGAATCATGATTACTCATATTCATATATTTACCCAATAATTGCTTCTGATAAGGGCTGCAGATTTATAGGGGGTCATGGAGAGGAGTGGGCCAGTGGTGCATCGTGGCGGTGAGACAGCCGAGAGCCCGGAGTGACCACGGTTTGGTGAGTACCACTGTGCTGACATGGTCAGGCTGGACGGGCTGCCTTCTCCCCTGTTTCAATTTTTGGGTGGTGGATTTCAGGCCTCTGTGATGCTTTGCTGAGCCATTGCCATGAGGCCATCCATCTCCTGAACAGCAATGCTGGTAATATGTGGGGTTTTCCTCCTCTGGAGCAACCAGAGGAAAGAACGGAGCCCAAACAGCAGCTGGACCAGGTGGCTTCCAGAAATACATGGTCTTTCGTTTTAGGTAGAGCACAACGGATGGGTAGGAGCAAGAAGGTGCGCAAACTGGCTGTGTACCAGCCTTTTTGGAAGCTCTCCTAGCGGTAGTGCTCTTGCAGGGTGATGGGAGCCTTGATTCAGCAAAGCCTTTGGGTGCAAATCTGTCATTTCAGCAGTAGGATTTGTCTGCTGGAAAGATCTGAGACGCTCCCAGGTCCTGGACTGGCTTTGTGCACACTTCTTTCAGCTACAGGTCCCAGCTAGCTAACGAGTTTGCATTTATTGAAAGCCAGCATCACTGGGGAAGGCAATAAAAAGCTTGGAAGTATCTTAAGAAGGCTAAACAGCTCTACTGTGATCACACTGAAGACCTACCTCCTCCCTGGGGTCTGACTGATTAAAAAACCCAATGCAATACATCATTATTGATACACAAGAGAAGTTCCTGAACAGCCATTACTGTTCCTAGCAACTTCAGCAAGCAAATGTGATCTGCACAGGGAAGACAAAATCATGGGCAGAAAGGGAAAAGACAAGTTGATCCACTTGATTAGCAGCTAGAAAGGTTATGAAGAGAGAGGAAAACCTGGAGCTAGGGATGGGGTTTAAAATGAGCTCTTAAATGTGGTGCTCCAAGACAAATGCCAGCCCAGGGTTGGCTGAAGGAAGGCCAAAATGCTGTGGTGAGATCCTGGCTGGGGGTCACGGCATTGTGTGGCAGGTATTGTACAGACTGGACAGGCTCAGGATCCATGTTTCCCTTCCCTGAAGGGTCATGTGCTCTGGTTTTGGTGGCTGTTTTCAGCTCTTTCGCATCCCTCGGCTGGGAAGCAGTACTGTGGAGTCGGTTTTGTTTGGACTCCAATAAGAAACTGATCTTTGAAATGTCCGTCTTGTTTTACTTATTCCATCCCTCTCAAAGCGAAATCAGGCAGGAAAACACAACACTAAAGCATCAGAAGTGTGTGTGAGATGAAGCTTATGGCTCCTTAATCATGCAAAACCTCTCACCTGTCAGCTCTGCAACCCCCATTAAATATTTGTGCTGTGGCTTACAGCGAATAAATTTCTCTATAAATCCCCCACTCTTGTCCTCCCTCCTCTTGCCTCTTCTCATCTTGCAGTACCTCTAGAGTAGCAAACAGTCCCAGAAGGGCTGCTAGAAAGTGTTCAGGAAACTCTGACAGTCCTTTAATGCTCTTTGTACTGTCTAGTTTC
The DNA here is from genome assembly GCA_013401315.1 of Balaeniceps rex. Classification (NCBI taxonomy): domain Eukaryota; kingdom Metazoa; phylum Chordata; class Aves; order Pelecaniformes; family Balaenicipitidae; genus Balaeniceps; species Balaeniceps rex. Next base: position 198,366 of record VYZW01022494.1, read on the forward strand.
AGACTAAAATAAAACAAAAGTGAGAGGACTTTGATTTTGGTTAGCAAGTACTATCTGAGAGTTTCCAGGACAGCAACTAAGAAAGCAAGGTTTGCTTCTTTGCAGGAAGAAGGCAGGTATATTATAAATTACAGATACGGCTCCTGTGTAATCCTTGGGGAAATGTGAGCACCCTCTTATAACGGCACATACACATCTCTGCAGGCACAGGGCTGCAAAAAGAGCCTGGAAATAAAAGGGAAAAACATGCAATGGCTTGTGATAAACAAAATACACTTTTCTTTTTATCTTAGTAAGAAAACAAAACATGAGGTTGTGCTGCTACTGAAAATGTGTGTTATTCCTTTTTTCCTTCTTGAAAGATTAGACGATAGGCAGGTATCGGCACACACACGCCCTTCCCTTCTCCTGTGTATAGATGAACTTTTATTTGGTACATGCCATTTTTTTCTCTGAAAAAACCCAAACAGATTTCTCTGGGCATCCTCTAGGTATACTAATAGCTGTCCATGTGGGATGTTTTCATGGGTGCTTTAAATCCTCTCCCTGAAGGCTCAACTCTCAGAGACTTATAGTAGAATGGGGTTTAATCCATGGTATTGTGCCGCTGATGGATTAACTCACATGATACCTCCCTGTGTATCCAACACATATTATACTGACTCACAGCAAAACTCCAGCACAAACATCATCTCACACAGCCAACCTCAGACCCACGCTCCAGGACTGCATGGTGGTGGTGGTGGGATAACAACCACAAACAACTTCCAACTAACTAGCAACGTGAATGATTTTAATTGTTCATCTTTTGTATTTTAAAGAAGTACTATCTTTGCTGGGAGGAATTCCTGCCTATTTAGTTGTAGTGGTGTTATTTATATAGCAATGTCTTCTGCGTAGCATGTGAACTGTACCAGACAAAGACCAAGGTCATTTGTTCTGCTGCTCATAAAACCTTGTGCTTTAATTCAGGAGAGAACATGGTTTCCTTGATGACTGGTCTGTGGCAACTTGTTATTCCCATGATTGTCCTATTGCACTTCTCTGCATCTCTTCCATCCCGGGAGAGGTAAGCATTTCTTGTGCCTCTGCTTCCTTTTCTCCATGGCTTTTTGTTCAAAAAGCCTGCTAGCTATATAGTCAGCTTTTTATCTCCCTTCCAGAACTTGCAGCTGCTTGGCTGTCAGATTTTTTTTTCTTCCCTAAATTTATTTAGTTAAATGAGTGCAAATGTTGTAAATATTTTTTCTTGCCTAAGAGTGGAAACATTGATTTGACTTAATTCAGGAGAAAAATCAGGACCCCAAACAGATCAAACTACAGTAAAAAAGACACTTCTGAGTCTGTTTTCCTGCTAGGTACTTATACAGGCTGATAGAGGTGGAAGTTTCTGTTTCAAATAGCCTAGTCCCATGAAAACATAACCAAAAATAGTTAATCTTGTAAGTTCACCAGTTCACAATCTTGCGTGTAAGACTTTGTCAGGGTAGTCTCTCCTCCCATTTGTGCAGGGGTAATTAAAGCACAGAGGGACTAAAGGATTTATGCTGGAAGGGGACAGATCTGAGAGCCCCTTGCAGCCCTTCCACGGCCACAACCAGTGCCTGGCTTGGCTTCCTTAGCACTGTACTGGCACAGACAGACAGACACACACACACACACACACACACACACACACACAGAGTCCCTTCAAGAAGCTGGACCCCAGACCTTTTATCCTACCCACTGGCTAGTCTGGTTTGAAGTTTAATAGCTCTGGTTGAACGTCACTGAGGCTTTAAGCACTTCGTTTAATGGCTTGGCAATCAGTCACCTGCGAGTGCTGGTCTTTGGTACTGCCACCAATATCTACCTGTTCCGCAAGGTTTGTGTATCTGGGTGTTTAATTTATTACTTCTGCAGTCTCTTGTCCTACTCTTTTGTGCTGAATCAGTGTTAACCTCACATTCCCACATCCTTATGGTAAGGTGATTACATTAGTAAGAAGCGAGTGCAGGTAGTTTTTCTGTGTGATGGATAACAAAGATATTTCTTTTAAACTCCTACAAAATTTGCCTTTTTTTGGTGAAACTTTGCCAAATTGGCACAAATTCTCACCCATCTTTGTTTGGGACCCTCTTTCCTTGAGGGACCAGTTTTAAATGCCTGTACTTCTCTGGTCTTAAAACCATGCCTTTTCACCTCTTTTTTCTCTTCTAACTTCCCAGGACTGAGAGACATGCTGATGGGCTCTTCCACAGTGAGCTCAGCAAGATGAATGGCAATGCCTACGTGCAGCAGCTAGTCAAACACCTGGTAGGCCTCAAAGAGAGGTAAGGACCAGCCAAAACCACCCTCCTGGGGCATGGAAGTCTCCAGCGGGAGATGGGATCCCAGCAATGAAGGGGATGCCCATGGGGCTGAGCTGTCTCCAGCTCCAGAGCCAGCCTGAGCCTCGTCCAGAAGACGCCCAAGATGAAAGGAGACAGAAGAGGAGAAGGGGAGGGATACAGGGCTCCTTGATGGTGGGAAGAGAGAAATTTCTGTGTCTTGTGATACATTCCACATCACCTGGCTGGGATGAGCAGCTGTTGTACTGTATTTTCCCTGACACAGGTCCCAGAGGCACTCAGATGGACTGTTTACCAGTGAATACAGCAAGATGAGAGGAAACGCTCAGGTTCAGAAATTCATTCAAAATCTCATGGGCCGCAAGCGCAGGTAAGAGCTCTGCTTCCTCAGGAATGGGAAGGCAGCTTGGGCCATGCAGGCTGCAAGGAAGCAGGTCTCGGCTCCAAGGAAAGAGGGGTGGCATGACCAGTGGTTTGGAAAACTTGAGACAAAGGCAAGCGCATTGGGGCTTGGTCTCCTCCCGCTAGGCTGCGCCTGGAGCTGCTGTGCAATAGCAGAGATATCCCATCAGCCAGCAGGCAGAGCAGGACACACACCTTCTCACTGAGGCCATTTCTAAGCATAAACCAACATTACCTATTGCATATGCACATCAAGTTTAATCCATAGGACACAAAATTTTACATCAGATCACAGCCTGGGATTTTTTGTTTGCATTTTGGTTTAGCCTTTTGGGGAAATTTGTAGGTGATTTACCTACTTCAAATAAAGCACCTGAGAAACTGTTTGTAGATAAATGGGCTCCGGAACAGAATGAGGAAGACCTCTGGATTTCATAGTCCCCACCCGTGGCTCTGCCTGCCAAACTGGGCAGGCTTTAGACATAATCATATATATGGCCAATATGGGGTCTTTCATCCAGCTGAAATACAGGGCCACTAGCTCCCAGTGAAGCCATGAATGTGGGCACATCATCAGTTATCATATGTGGCGCGCTGTGATACAAGTCACAACTGCTGCTGCCCTTGCCGCTGGTATGTTACGAAGGGACAACGTTGCCTGGAGAGGTTTCCTTCAAGCTTGGTCCTTTCTTCAAGGCAGAGACATAGCATTCCTTCCCCTCTGTTCAGGGTGCTTTGCTATTTTCTGGGGCATGCACCACTAACAAAAAATCCTGGCAGATGCAGTAGATTTTTAATTTCCAAGTGCTGGGAAAAGGTATATATCCATGGGCGGAAGGACATGCCGGCACTGGGCAATGAGGCAGAGCACAAGTGCATATTAAAACCTGTCCCTTTGCCAGCCAGAAAGCATCTGAGCCTCATCTGAAGAGGATGCTTCTTTTTCTTCCTGCACAGCTACGGGTGACAGTTGGCAGGTTAACAGCGCATGGACCATGGGGCAGGTCGGTGGGGCGGTGAACCTGCCTTCCAGACAGCAGTGCTGCTTTACAGCTGTGGTGGTTACACTATTTGGGTTTTTTTTAATTGTTATTAATTTTCTTTATCTAAACCAGCTCTCCAGGCCCAGTCAACACAGATGTGCAGGGGAGAGAGGAAGAAAACAGCCATGAGGAACTTTGCTTTATGTGGTTGTACCAGAGTTTTCTAAACACCAGGTGGGTGGGACAGATTTGTCACCTCTATGGCCCTGATCACCACAGTATTGAAGCCGAAAGAGTACTTTTAGTAATTTGTAAATGCCCAGGTTTTGCCCCAAACGCAGAAGTCTGATTTAATGCAGCAGATCAGAAAGGCTCATGTGATGTCCTCGAAAATATTCTTAAAAAGGGGAAGGGTGGAAGATTTATTAAATTGTCCATATTTTAAAATCACTTCTGCCTCACTCCCCATCAGCTTGTGAGGCACTGTCTCGGGGACTGTCACTGCTGAACTGCAGCCCTCCATCACACAGTTTTGTACCTTCTGACACTCTGCCAGCAACCACACTCCCAGGGGTGGTTTGCAGAGCTAGAAAAGCAAATGCTTTAGTCTGACTGCAAGGTGGCATGTGGCTGTGTGCAGTCTCAATTGGTTTCCATGCTTGCATTCATGGTAATCTCTATTTCTGTGTGCCAAGCCCACCTGGCACTCAGTTTTGCCTTACCTAAAGCAAAGCATTGATTTACAGCTAAGAAGTGCCATATAAAAGCCAGTTATTAAAAATAATAAAACCCAGGGAAATGAAATAATATCTTTTTCTAATCATAGAGTTGTCATCCTGGACTGAAACAATTGTTCATCCCATTCGGAAACCTGATCTAACAGCTAAAATAGAAAGCCTTTGCTACCCTGTCTTGATTCAGTTATTGATTCAAACACACGCCTCAGAATGGGCTGTCCCAGCATCTGGACATTGTCTCTTCCTGGCGACCAACCACTTTCCATTAGACATCTCACTGTTAAATCACTAAAATTAGGAGGAATAAGCTGGCCCTTAGTACCTCTTGTCCACGTTGCTTAGAATAAATGGGGATGATAACACCAATAGGCCTGCCTGTGCATTTGTGGGGTGCCTGCCTGCAGGCAGCCACGATCTGGGTGCCTCTATCATACGTCTGCTCCTTGGAGTCATCTTTGAATTTTACAAGGTGGCCTTGTCACACTTCGTGCAGTCCGCAGGACAAGCTATCAGTCATTTTTTTCCCTCCCAACAGCCACTCGGCCAGTGATGCCAGGGAAGCTGCTGCAATTACCAGCCAGTATGTTTGCCCCATCTCTAAGCAGCTGGTTGCAGACATGAAGGAAGATACAGACAGTTTCGACTGAAGGTGAAGGCAAAGAAACAGTCAAGGAGATGGCTTTGCATGTATATAGCCTTGAAAATAAACAAGGAAGCTATTGAATTTGCTTAGGAGAAACTCTCGAGATGAGCAAATAAAAAAAAAATTCTAGAAAGCAGCCAAAACCCAATAAAACCTTTTAGATTATCAAGAGTTAAATATATGTCAGTGTGAACTCGTGTCAGTAGATGGAGCCTGAATGAAGCACATCACTTCCACTTTGTGTTAGCATCTGGCTGCCTGCTTCTGAAGTCAAATAAAGATTTGTTAGCTATGCCTGTGCTTTGGCTGCTCTTTGGGAAACAGTAATAAGGGTGGTACCATTACTAGATATTGGGAGAAGTATTTTGCCAGGCTTCCCCCACCCAAGGGGATATTTTCCAGGCTTCCCCCACATGAGGCATGCTGGGACTAGCTGGAGTCCCTGGCTACATCTTCCATGGCTGGGACTTCACTCTGCTCACAATCCAACCGTACACAGAGGCCAGCACTGGGGCCTCCATTTAGCAGAAACTTAGCCAGGTGCTAGATTTTATTGCAAACTAATGTACTGAGAGCTACGCAGCATAGACACACACTGTAAATGTTATTTCCACTCCATTCTGCCGCTGTATTTACTGGCCCAGCTTTCTCATAGCCACTGAAGATAAAGCTCCACTAGGAGGAATTTGTTCCCACCATTTAATGAGGCTTACATGTTGTCCCTGCATCACACTGCCTGGCAGATTCCCTCCTCTGATAGAACAGCAACTCCACCTTTCCTGTAAAACCAACAGATTTTGAAGGCAGCTCTAAAATAAGGCATCTTCAGCTGCAATCGTGTGCCTACCGTAGAACTGCTCAGTCCACCCTGCACTGTTAGTTTTCACCATTTATGATGTACCTGACATCTGCAAAGAAGCTAGTCCCTCTCAAACCTTCATCCGAGCACCTATTCCCTTACTGTGATGCTGAAATGCTGTTCTCACAGACCTTGGCATTTGTTTATTTTGGTCCATAGGAAATCTCTGCTAGGAAAGAGACCTCTTGGAGGACTTTTGGAAGGAGTGTTGACAGTCTGTATTTTGTTAAGCCACTAACGGCCATCTGGCTAAAATGCAGCATGTGAGAGCTGTCTGAAATCAATTGGGATTTTAAAAGGAGCAGTGAGAGCAGCTGTCCTCTTTCTTCTCCTACACAATGGGCAAGTTGAAAACAATGGTGTTTCTTTGCATAAGTGGCCAAACACCTTGCCACGTGGTATTTGGCTTGGAAAAATTTACGCAGGCTCAGAAAGACAGGACAAGACAGCAGAATAGCATGCTATCGAGGCTTCAGGAAGCTGCTGAGATGTAAATGATCGGAGCCTGGATGGAGATTCTGGGGAGCATCCCTACAAAGAGCCACTGCTGGCAACTGGTAGAAGGAGATATGCATTGTCCCTACAAAGTTGCTGGGTAATCACTGGGCTGCATCTGAGTCCAGTCGCTGTCTCTGGATCCACTCTGCTCACCTTGCAAGGGTACTGTACGGTGGCTGGGAATAACAAGATTGTCTCAGAAACATAACTGATTAGGTCAACCCAAGGACTTACACAGGGCCTAGCTCCTTCCTTTACTGTCCATACAAAAGAGCAGCCAAGATGGCTTTGTCTTCACTGAAACCTTTGCCTTTTCCAGAAATACAGATAAGACATTTGAGAGCTGGCTTTTTAATTTTTTTAAAAAAAGAACTGGTTTTCTGGAACAACATGACAGACTACAACTAGAAGAGACAAACCGTAAGTCATGGGCTAGAGACTGTTATAAAAGGGAATGTGGGCCATGCAGAAAAAGCCTGGCTAAAATAAATAAGATATAGGGGGTATAGTAGCATCATTATGCCTTTTTCCAGGAAATGCTCTGACCAAAACAGACCCTATCTCTGGCACATCAGAAACATAAATTTGCCCGTTTCCTCCCCACTGAGAGAGGCTGGAATATACAGACAGCTTCCCAAGTGTCAGCCCTTGTCCTCCTTCATGCTCATGCTCATCTCAAGGGGCTTGGCTCTGAATTCTGAAATGCTTCAAATATATCATTGTTGCTACAAAGAGGTTAGGACAAGAAAGACCCAGGAACAAAGTAGAAACAGGAATTTATGCATTATCATGTTCTGTGACTGGTAAATGTCTTTCGATAAGTCATCCAATGAGGCAAAGAGGCAAAGGTTGAACTGCAGCAATTCACTCCAGCCAGCCAATGTTTTTTGCCTTCATGAAGCAGTGAACACATAAGACGGCACTGGGAGAAACAGGGAGAGAAGAGGATCAGCTTAATCAGAAACAGGGTTTTTTTTCAGCAACTGGCAGCTCACCATGACTGTTTCTCACTGGCTCCTCACTTCTGTGCTCTTTCTGCTGCCCTTCATAACACAGGTTTCCGCACAGCAACAAGGTAAGCTCTTGCAGGAGGTCCATGACCTCAGAGGATTAACTCCATGGCAGCAGGTTGCACCATTGTAGGTGGGAGATGTTTACACTCTTACTCCGACACACCTTTGTTCAATGACCTTCTCTCCAGTGGTAACCAGAGGGGTCTTGGGTCTCACGTCTCACCAAACTCTGTCACAATGTGAATCCCTGGGCAATTTTGTGTCTCATTTGTGTGTTTTTCCAGGATGTTCTGTCACTAATAGAGAACCAAGCGTTTACGAAAATAACCCTCCTGGCTACGTGGTGACCACTATCCATGTGGAACCAAACTTCACTGTAATGATTGATCCTGGTTCCCCTGATGTCAGGTTTTTTGCTATACAGGGGTCCGAGCTGCAGCTGAACCAAAGTGTAGACTATGAGGTAAGCCTTTAGCTGGGAGGCTGTAAGGATGAGATGGATAATGCTGGGATGCAATGAGTTTCAGCCTGGGGTCTTGGACTTCCAGGGATTTGTAACCTTTTTCTAAAGGATCTAGGAAATAACTTTGAAAAAATAAACCTTTTTCAGTTGGGTTTGAGTTTGCTGCTTGGGAGGTCAGCCCTTCCATAAGCAGCGTATAGGGAGGAGGGGGATGCATGGTATGCCTCCTGTCACCTTCCTTCAATGAGTCTGTATGAATTAAAGCAAGGGGAAGTTTTAAAACCAAAAGACAATTGCACTGTTCAGAGCTCTCCAGGACTCATGTAAAATGATCCCTGCCAGCCTGTAGAAAACACAGCTCTGAGCAGTGAGGTGATCTTGTGTGAAGCATAAAGGCAGTATAAAAGGTCAGTATGTTCTGTTAGGTTGCTGCTAAATTACTTTACCTTCCTGGAGCACTCTGTACACAGCCACAAGCATCATTAAGCTGCCTTTCCCCTACTGTAAAAACCCACATTTATTTGAGCGAAGAACAGTGGAGTTAACACCCTGCAGGTGACACTGTACTCGCTGCATGGTGCATTTCTGTTTCATTCAATTTAAAAAGAAATCTCTGTTTGAATTCACCTGAAGTGCGAGAAAATGGCCAATTAGCTCTGCCAACATGTTACAGGAATCACAGGGCGAGAAGCTGGAAGATCAGTCTGCTTTGACTCCAGCATAAACAAGATCCCAGCACTGATGGATGGCTGTAAAGGAAAGAAAGGAAAAGTTAGATATGCCTGAAAATGAGATAAAGCCCAACAGCATTTCGGATTCAGCAATGCATGTATTTGCCTCATTTACTTTAGAAGGAGTTAGTACATTTTGGCTTGTTCCTACAATGGCGGGGTTTTTGTTTTTGCATACAGAAAGACACCTTGCTGCTGGTGTCCCTGATATGTCGGAACACTGCCGGGCAGGTGAGTGCTCTTCCAAACACTCAGCCCTGTTACAAGGTACTGCAGGGCAGCACGTACTCCCCTCTGCTATTCTTAGTCCACAGACCGGGATGAGATGTCCTTTTCTTTGCGGACCCTCATACACACTCCTCTCACAGTCAAAGAGGGAGCGCCCAAGGCTCTGCACATGGGGAGGGGGTGGGAACACAGCCACAAACCCCCCACACGCTACGGGCTGGCTGCAAGCCCCAGCCCCATCCAGCCCCCATCCAGCTGTGCTCCTTACACCATCCCCTCTGGTCACCCTGCAAATCAGGATCAGCCCCTAAGAGTCTTATTTTTGCCTTTGATTCTCTCACTTTACCCCTTCTGCAGAGCGATTCTTTGGATATTCTTGTGACCATTCTCAACATGAACGATAACAGCCCAGTGTTTAAGCAAACGAAGCTCACCAAAGTTGTTCCTGAGGTAAGCATTTTACGGAAGTGATGAGGGCACGGGGTCACCCAGTGCTGTGGGACTAAGGAAGGATTAGCAGGGAGAAGTCTTCAGCCCATTTCACAGAGAGAATAACCACAGCAACTTTGTTTCAGGACACAAAAGTGAATGCAACCATTGTAGCCCGTGAACATTTAAGTGCTAGCGATGCTGACCTGGACACCATACTTTACGAACTCACAACAATAGTGCCGGTGAGCATCTTTGTTTTTTGGGGAAAAAATGGTAGCTCTGGAGAAGTCTTTGTGTTTAATTCAGAAGAGCCCCAGCTTTGAGGCTAAGGTCACTATATTGTGTTTAGTTCTCTGACAGCTTCTGGAAGAGGTATGTCTTTTGCAAAAACCAAGCGTTGGTTTCGTTAGGAGAACAGAGTAATCAACGTTGCAGGTATTGAATTGTTCTACTGCTCATGCTTTTATTACCCTGTACAGTTTAAACTTTCATCTAGGATTTTCTGAGCCATATGATCCAGGGAAGTCTTGTTGGGATGGTCTGTAAACATATCAGAAGAGACCTTTGTACTGCACAGAGTTCAGAATTGCGCTGAGTCACATAGAGAAAGGAGTTAGTCCTGTTCGCCAACAGTGTCCATGCAGAGTGGAGATAACATGAGCTGCCCAAGATCACACAAAGAGTCTTTGGCAAAGCCAAAGGCAGACTCCACTTTCCCCAGGTCCCAGTTTAGTGCCTTAGTTTATTTGCTTTTAAGGGGTTTGCTTGGTAACACAGGAATTGAATTGTATGCACAGTTAAATAGATGCCAGTCTGGAGTGCAAGGGCTAGAAACATTTAAAAAAAAAAAAGTAAATTCAAGAGAAAAACAAAATGTATATTTACATTTTTAAAAAGCATTGTGGAGTGAGCAGGCAGTGTCTGACATTCTGCCTCCATTACCTCCATAACCCCAGGGATTTTAAGGGTTGTGAACAGAAAACACAAGTTTTTGCATTTCAGCTATGGGACCAAACTTTATACTCACATTGGTGTAAATCCAGGGGGATTTAGAAATCCAGAGGAATTCTAGTCAAGACATAAGATTAAAGGAGAACCAAAGCAAGTGCAGAAGGTTATAGAGTAAAATGCAACCTATGTTATTTCAATTTAGCTTTACAGTTGCTTCCAAAGTTCAGCTGTGCTAGGCTAAGGCAAGTGATCTTGCCAGCTCTCAGAGGATGAGCCATCTTTGATCTGTTTTGTGCACGGATGTGCGATTGCTTGGCTGTCATGGACCCAAAATCAAAGACTGTTGGCAATCTCTTGAGTGTAGGAAATAAATGAGGTAAAAGATTTCATCCAGTACCTGCTGAGCTGGTAGGCAGGCAAAGCAGGGGATCTTGGAGAAGAAAACTCACAGCAACATGAACAAACCTTTCTGACAAGCCAGGCAACTCCAGTGTGCAATACTGAAGATTAAATAGATCTGGTATTCTCACACTGCCCCCCTCCCCCAGGTCCCCAGGCTTAAAGGTGTGATTGGGATGACAAACAGCAATGAGCAGTATTTCGAACATGTCTGGGATTGAGTCTGCTAGTAGGGTTTTTCCTTTTTCCTCCCCCCAGGACACAGATGGTTATTTTGCCATAAAAGGAGTTAATAACCCAGAAATTTATTTACAAAAAGCATTGGACTATAAGAAATTTAACTCGACAACGTTGGTCTTGTATGCAAGGGTAAGTTCTTTAGGAGGAACAAAATGCCTCTGAATGAGAGATCTCTGGGATGGCAAGAGGGAGGGTGGATACTGGGGGTGGTGAATTTGGAGCAGCCTTCCACCCTCCCTAATTACACAGTGACTGTGTCCAGCCTTGCATTCAGTCCACCTTTGTCAGCAGAATGAGATAATTCGCTGCTTTAGCTAATCTCACATAAACTGCTAAGCCTTAGACAGAGTGGAGTTAGAACAGCTAAAATACCCTGGGCCACTTGCTTTTGCAGATGGGTTCTTCTTTTGGCAATAAAACTTGCATCTCATGAATATGTTTTGTCTTTGGGTACAGGACAGGCCGGTGGACAGCTCCGACACCACCAACACAGCTACCACAACAATAAACATATTTATTGAACAAGCTGACACCAAATCACCCTGGTTCCTACCCTGTTCTTTCATTGATGCGGACAATAGCATTTGCATCAGCAGCCCCTACACTGGGAGGGTCAATATCTCCGAGATCTCGGTAAGCAGGAATGATCAAACAGTATCCTTCATGCTATTCTCAAACAATATCCAGATGCTATTCCCAGTGGGTAGTGCCTAATAATTTGCATGAACTCATGCTGATCTCCAGTCATAAATGCAGATGATTCAGCATGACAGGGAGCCTTCATCGTCCTGGAAAGTGGAGGTTCCTCCACCCCAAGCAGCGCTGCTTGTCCTCGTTCCTGCAGCACATCACAGGAGAGGTGAGCACTGGAAAACACTTTGCTCTAGGCTGTCTCACCTCTGCCCTGTTACAGCCATTTCCCAGCAAAGAATGCCATTCTGCCCAGACAAAACCACCAGAGCCATGCTGGGACAGGGGAACACTGCAAATGCTAATTGGGTGCTGTAGTGTGGTATGTAATGCTTTGCCTTGTTACTGCAGACGGAACCACTCATCCTAGAGCCGGGGCCTATCTATGCTGTTGATCCTGACTACACTTTAAACGAAAAAATCGTGTACAGTATTGTTGGTGGTGAGTAGAAGTTGTCACCTTCCACAAACTGCATTGCTTATGTGCCCCCTACATTACCTGCCAAGAGGAGATACCCTTATGGCACTTGAGAGTTGAGGGCCTGGGGATTTGCTGCTCTGTTTCTACCACAGAAACATAACTAGATCCACAGAACATTGTGGATTCAGTAGAAGAAACAGACTGTACAGAGAGGAAGAAAAAGAGAATTACAGTCCCACAAACCAATCTCCATGAAATCTGTTTCAAAAGGACTTTGGTTTTTTGGGAGGTGAGACGTGTTTTATCTTAAAGCTTTTAGACTTGATTTTGCCAGTCTGGTCACACCACTTTCATTCAGTCTTTGAGCTAAACCTAAAATTCCCACATCATCAGCATAATTTTCATTCATTGCTAAGAATTGTGGTTTTATTCCCCAGCACATTGCCACTGTCTAATCTACCCTGGTTTAGTCTTGATTTCAAAAAGATTACTTGATTATAGTCAACTGATTGCCCAATCATTGAGTGGGCCATTTATTTCTTTTTTTTTTTTTTTAAATAGTGGGGTTTTGAATAACTATCAAGGCAAAGGTAGATCACATTGGTCAGGTGGCATGATCACTTGTTCATCTCCCTTTACCTATGCTACATGCCACCAGATCTGTGAATATCCTCCTAATAATAAATACATTAAAGAACTTTAAATACCACTGGCATTTTGGATGTAGTGTGGCTTCCCTACCCCACAGTCAATAGGGAACACCAGGCTGGGGGGTCCTTGTCTAAATACAGCCCACAGTGTCTCAGAGTGAGGAAGAAAACTAAAAGTTTTGCTATTTTAACATATATCCAACATAGATGTTTTTATGATTCAAACGCAGATTAGAGATGTAGGAAGCTGATTTCTACCCCTACATCGATACAAGAAGGTTTCTGTGTCTAGGCTCCTTTTGTAGTCAGTAGAGAGAAATAAACATTTCCAGAGCAGAATGCTGCTCACATTGAGGCCAATGTTCACAGTAAGTCAGATAAATCATGCACCAAGATGCCATTTTCTCTTCACAGTATAGGTAACAAGGTCAGGTAGAGATGTCTTCCCTTTGGATGCCTAGAGCTATTAGAGACGAATCCCCACCCAACTATTCTTTGTAGATTGGTTTCTTGCCTTTAAAATAGGAATAATCCTTCCCTTATCTCTCCTCAAGTGCAGTTTGGGTTCACTTAGGGTTTGGGTTCATGTTAGTGTTAGGGAACAGGAGACCTTCAGCCCTCAAATTGCACCAGATTCTCTAGGCTCTAGGCATTTAGCAGAAATTAAGCTGGCTATATCTGGGCCTAGGCACTGGAAAGGCAAAGCTTTGCTGTCCTACCTCATCTAGTTGGGTTCACACACATCTTTTCAATGCTTTTTGTCTGTTGAGTCCCTCTGAATCCCCGGCCAGCACCCCCAGCCCTTGGAGCAGCCAGGCAGGCAAGGAAAACAGCATTATGCCCTGGGGATATTGTCACTAAGATGTGAAAAAATGAGTCAATGAGCTCCAGGTCACTTTGTGAAGGTATCTGATGATTGAATAGTCTTTCCATTTTCTTAAGGGGATGCAGACAAAGTATTCTCAGTGGATGCAGACACAGGGAACCTAACTATGAACAAAGCAGCAACTTCCCCAGACTCGTACCTATTGCAAGTCATGGTAAGTCTGTTGGCATTGCAGACAACAACTCGGCATAGCTGGCTTTCTAGGAAGCAGCAGTCTTGATGTGACAGGAGTCAATTACATTAATTATTAAAGCTAAGTTGGTTACACCCTTTCTTTTGGAAGGGCCTAGTATTTGACCAGTGTCTTATACCAACTTACATGCAAAGCTGTTGCGGAAGTTAAGAGTCATTTTCCCTTATGTGTGGGTTGCAACATCAAAGCAAATTAACTGAATGGGGACATCCTGCTGAGTTGAAAGTATGGAGGATCATAACTGGAAGGCTTTCTTTAGGCATGACTGGAGCTTGTGTTACAGTAGTTAACGTAACTCAACTCTAGAGACAAGCTCCTCTTTCGGCTACAGCTCAAGAGGAAAGGAGGGAGTTGAAGATCACTCCCTGCACATACATACCCAGGAAGATGTGGACTCTCAGGCAGTAGCTGAACTGACCCAAACCCTCACAAAGATGAGCAGACTCTGTCTGCTGGTGCTAGAATCTCACGCTTTGTACTGGAGCATGGCAATTTGTCCAGACGTGGCCCTTATGGAGGGTCATATCTAGACTTTGGGGCTAGGCCAAGACTGTGTAGAGGGCCAACAGAAGAAGCAAGCTAAAACATGAGGACTCCAAACCATAAGGCCACCTGTGACAGGCCTGGCTCAAAGCTCACTGAAAATGATGGAAGAACCCCATGGGTTACAATGGGCTTCAGATCAAGCCTATCCTTTTATGTCTCATCACTAATAGGAAAAGGCTAACATCTCTCTCTCTGTCTCTGTCACTTTCTCTCCAGGCCACCCAGGTCAACAACATACAGAAATACTCCATAGCCAGTGTAGAGATTAAGGTCATCAATAAAAGTCATTATCCACCATACTTTGAAAGCAGGATCTACAATGGGACAGTATTTGTTGGTCAGCGCCTGAGAAGCTTTGTCTGCCAAGCTGGTGATTCTTCAAGCCCCCTGATGATAACAGCAATGGATGATGATTTCCCTAATGTAAGAAACTGAAAATGCACTGCATTCTTTCTCACTCCTTCAGGCTTAAAGCAGGATCAGAAAACATGAGGAAGGGGAGGTGGGGAGAGGCAAACGCATGTTTTCCTCTAGTGTTCTGTATTATATTACCCTGGAAATTCCACATAGATCAGAACCGCTTATGGTGTGATGTGGAGAAGCTGCTGGACTCCTCTCTTCCAAAAGCTAGTCCCACCCAGATCTATGTAGGTGAGCTGATCCACAGCAGAACAGCATGCTGAGTAAAGCCCAGCGTTAGCAAATACTGTGAACAGGTCCAGATCTGAATTAGGGCTGGGTGAAGTGTTTCCTTGAAGAGTTTGGGGTGGCAGGATCCCAGGCAGAGGTGTCCTCTCTCTGCCAGGTCATGGAGAGTTATTGTGACCTGGCCTGGGAAAAGGAGTCAGTCCAAAGACAGCAGACTAGCAAGGACCTGCAGTCCTGGGCTGGAAATTGTTACCTTTCTCCCTGTAAGGACTCATTTTGAGAGAGCCGTTCTTGAACAACGTACTGGGAGAAGGAAAGGGGAAAAGCCATTCACTGACCATCCAAGCCCATCCCACCCTATTAAATAAGGAAAAAAGTGCTATTTTTATTGATGCCAACGTTTCCATAACAAGACTGGGGACCTAGTAGAGGAATAACAGCCTAGAGACAGAGGAAAAAATTGTGCAGACCTCAGCACAAGTATTATTCTCCATGTACATCCCCCTTTGGCACTGTATTAAAGGCAGAACTGATCATATTTATAAGGTCCCTTGCGTAGATGTGTTTTGCTTGTGCAAATCCTAAAGATACCAACACAAGCTGGGTGAGAGTTAGGATTTTTTTGGAGGTAACACTTTTAGGATACATTCTTGAACTTTGAGCAACAGGATGAACACACTTGAGTTCAACCTTTCTCACCTCCTCAGTCCAAATTTATTTATTGCGCTATACACCTGCTCATACTTCAGGTGTATTTGACAAGTCCTGCCAACGGGTTGTTACGAAGATGCACGCAAAGCACAAACAGCGTGGCTTAATCATCCACTCTTCTGGCTTTTCAGAAAGTCAACCCAAACATTGAGTACTACATAAAAAATAGCACTGATTTCATCGCAACCAAAGATGGACTCATCCTGACAAACGTGATGCTGCAGTCACCAAGAACTGTAACCATCAAGGTAGGGCAATTTTCTTCATTATCTTGCCAGGGTCGTGGAAGGAAGGGGTAGTTTCTGGTAGAGAAGCACCAAGGGTGGAATTCCATTAGGTAAGGGATATAATGAAAGGACAGTCCTTGCCTCAACCATTTGCATCATAAATTTATAGGGATGGAAGAAGATGAAGTGAGAGCAAATTTACTCTGTGTGATACAGGCTATATCTGGTTGTCGTGGTTTAGCCCCAGTCGGCAACCAAGCACCACGCAGCCGCTCGCTCACCCTCCCCCTCCCCGGTGGGATGGGGGAGAGAATCGGAAGGGCAAGAGTAAGAAAACCCACGGGTTGAGATAAGAACAGTTTAATAATTGAAATAAAAATAATAATAATAATAATAATAGTAATAATAATAATAATAATAGTAATTGTAATGAAAAGGAGAACGAGAGAGACAAACAAAACCCAGGGAAAAGAAAACAAGTGATGCAACCGCTCACCACCCGCCGACCGACACCCAGCCAGTCCCCGAGCGGCGATTGCTCCAAAGAAAAAAGGAGCCCGCGTCTCTCTGTGTTGCCCAGGCTACGCATTCTTCTTACACTAAATCCAAAACACAGCACTATGCTAGCTACTAGGAAGAAAATTAACTCTCTCCCAGCTGAAACCAGGACACTGGTGCTAGCTGTAAAATTGTTTCTCCAATCCTCTGGAAAATATCATTGGGGACAAGCAAAAAGTCAACTGGAGAGATTTTAGGAGCCCCCCTCCCACACTCTGATTCTGATTAACAAAAAAAGGAGAGCGAGCAAGTGGGTAGGAGGTTGATGTGTAGGTATGGGTACAGTATGATTGCTGGCATATACCCCAGCTCTAAAGGCTACAGCCCCGAACTTGGAAATCTTTTGGTAAATTCAGTACTTTTTTTGCTCAGGTCAAAGGAAGCAGTTAATAACTTTAGACTTTCTAAGAAGCTAATGTTCACTTTGTCCATCTGCCTGCCAGTGACAACTGGCTCCCTAAGACTTGCCTAGCACAATGTCATGCCCTGTGCAGCTACCTGAACCAGCTTGACTGTAGCATTGTTTTGGCTACATGGGCAGAGCAGAGAGAGGTTCCAACACATGCTGCTACCTGCCCCACACCACCTTATTCTCTGTGTACAGCACTGCGCTGCAAAGCTGTACGCAAGTGATGCACCTGGTTCTGGCCCAGGACAGGGAATCTTCAGAGTTCTTCTTCCTCTGTGACCAGATCATCCAGCTACAATGCAGGGCTATTGTGAGGATGTAGTGAGGATATGGGCAAGGTACTTTGTCCACAAAGGGCCCACCACATACCTTGAGAGTGAGCTGGAGATCTAGGAAGTCCCTAAGCTATCTCTTTCTCCTGTTCACATAGGCTGTTGGAAAAGATACGGTGAGCCTGCAGGAGGCGAGCACTGTAATTGTGGTGGAGGTCATCCTTGCTGCAGGTAGGCTGGGTGTCTCTTTGTTTTCTGCTTTGTGGAGATGACTAGGGAGTCTCTTCCACTTCTGTGGGCAAACTGGCAACGACAGGTCACCCACTGAAGTCTGTGGACCTGGGCTGAGGCCAACCCCATACCTACAGGAGGTTCTACAGTGGCTATAAGAGAGAAAACACTCAAATAACATCCTTATGACGTGGTCACCACATGCCTCAAACAGCCTCCTGAGACTTTAAGTAGTGCTGTGTATTGTAGTGTCTTTTCTTGATATTCCAAAGCTAAATCTGGGGTTGCTTCATGCTGTTTTGTGGGTCAGAAATAACCCAGGATGTCTTATCATGGCAAAGGAGGGTTGCCCTGACGCCTTGGTACGTCACTGGTCTTTTTTAGCAAGAAATAGAGAAAACTGCAATGTTATTTCCTGTCTTATGCAGAGCAGACAGAAGTTGGCACACCCCCACAAAGCCAGGCTTCCTCATGAGCCAAGGCATTTTCTACTCAGGTCAAGTTTTTATACTCCAGGATTTTAAGGTCTTACCAGGAGAAATGACCCATGAGAAATAAGGTAGACATGAGGCTATATACATAACCCTCCAGCTATCATTTGGCTTTGTTGACGTAAAAATAGCTTACACCTCCATATTTCTTAGAAATGGCTCTTAAATAAATCTTATAAATCAGTTAGATTTGAAACTGATGAAGCTTCTTATGCTTTGGATTAAGATGAACCAATATCATGCATTTTCACATCAGGCTAGGCAGATAATGCCCAGACTCCACTGGTTTCTACATGATGGTGTGTGATTGAAGTGCCCAGTTGGGCTCTTCCATTACTTCACCCTCTGAACCATGACCATCGTGGGGATTTCTGGAGGAAAAAAAAGTGGGCTCCTGGGTGCAAATTTGGATTCCCTAAAGGTAGTGTCACTTCACAGCTAAAAACACTGGCTGCATAAAAACTACCTAAACTCAATTTAAGGGCACAGTCCAGCTCAGCAGACTAGTTCAGGTGTCAGTACACACAGCTGCAAACACTCCAAACAGATGTACCAATACTTCTATACAACTTTTAAATGTTAGCCTTGCTATTTGAACCCGACAAAATAATGATGCTGGTGACTGTGCAAAAAAGTAGATTGAAATTACACTGAATGGCTCAGAGCCTACGAGAGGAATTGTGCTTTATTCTATACTCTAGCCAGCACCCAGGAATGGCCTAAACAGAGCTGAGATTACCATTTGCCTGGCCAATCTGTAGGAAATTTCTCCCTCAGCAATAAGAGGTGTTGTTAAGGAACGTGCATGCAATGGGTTGGAGAGTGCTTTACTGAGCGCTACAATATCCAGGGAGAAACCAGAGTTGGTTTTAATATATTCTCCTTCTGGGAAGTGGTAACTGTACATTGGCCTCTGGTTTCTGAGACACCGGTGCTGGATCCAGCTCACACAGACCTCAAGGTGAGTCATTCCACCAAGGTGAGCTAGCTTTCACAGAGGCACTGTGTGCTGCATAGCACAGGAGCTAAGGGTGGTGGAGTTTCATGTCAGCTCTGTGGGCTGTGGCTCCCTAGGAGACATGATTAAGAAGCAAAAAATTCACTGATGTCCTAAAACCTCACCAATGTATTAATGATAAACTGAGGGTGCAATCAAATGCAGAGGAAATACTCAAAGTCCATTGTTATAAACAGGTCAGCAGGAGAACAAAACTGTGTTTCATTAATCATTAAACTTTAAAGAGACTAATTTACACTACAAAATGAAGCTGGAAAACTTAAGAATAAAGAATCCCACTGACAACAACAAGCAAAGCTGATTAACTCTGAGGAAGTTACTGTCTTTCCACTATAATATTGATCTCAATATAAATATGCTTGCACTGACCAGTGGCTGAAAGCATAAGCCGCTCCTGAGAAGGCTGGTGTATATTGCTACAGGTACAAAAAGGGCAGGAAAGGGTTTCCTTCTAATGCTTTTTCTATTCCTATTATGCTTTTTTATTTCCTATTTTAATGTGCTCAACAGTATCAGAGGTGATGTTCTGGATTAGAGGAAGCTTTGTGTTTTCACACACGTAGGTACAAACATACCTCATTTTTGCATGCTGGTGTAAATGGGTGAAGTGGGAAAGTACGAGGTTTACCTAGCTTTATTCCATGTAACATCTGCTTGCCTAACACACTCACGTATATATTAGCTCAGTTAAATCATGGGGTAAAAGTCATTGTCCTGTAAATGGATGCTATTTCTACTTCAGGTAACTTATTGGAAGTTACAATATTCTGTGAGTGGTCAGCTTAAAAAAAGACCCTCTGCTTTCAGGACAGCAAAGAAATGGCCTTCTGTGACAGTAAATATATCACTGTCACATTCTGCAGCACAGGAGGCTTCTTTGCCCTTCAAAAATTGGTTGGAGCTTCTCCCACAACGAAGCGTTGTGTTAAAAAAGCTAGCTGCCATTTTTAGGCTTTGTAACACTGGTTTGTTTTTCTTGTAGCTGTA
>VYZW01022494.1:221708-244878 GCA_013401315.1 Balaeniceps rex
ACCCACTAATTGTGCAGTACTTCTTTAGCTGTCTGTCTCCTCTCTGTCAGGGAAAAGAAGAGCTCCTGCCAGGACCTGCCTACAAAATGCCAGGGGTATTTCCAGTTCTCTGGGCTTTTGGCAGCAATGGGTATCATTCCGGGGGTGCTGGATGTGTGGTCAGCATGTCGTTTCCCTTGTCCAACAGGGCTCAAGGTGTCCCTTTTATCATTGCTGCTGAAGGCGGAGGTCAGCACTACCTCCAAGTGCCAGATGGCACCGCCATTTCTCTGCTCCACTTGTCTCAGATGTCAACCCCTTTGCATACCACCTTTCTCCATTCATGAGGAGCCCAGCAGGCTCTTTTGCTGGTAAAATACTGTCTTTCAAGCTTCACCTAGAGCCAAGATGCAGCCTGAGAGCAGAGGTGGTTCACTGAGAGCAAGTCAGCTCTGCTGTGCTTGACTTATGAGTTCAGGCTTGAGCTAGAAAGCCTGCTGACCTCTGGATTGACTTCATGGGGTGACAGCACCATAGCGTATTGGATCCCTCCTCCCTCAATCCTCCTGCCTCTTTCAGCAACATTGTCTTCAATTATGGTCCTGCCATAAAACCCCAATTCAGCAAAGTGAGCACACCATTTCCAGGCAGCATGGGGAGTGAAGTGTTTGATGCTCTGGTCTAGATTTACGCCTCCCATCAACCAATCTCTTCCCCTGCCTGGCAACTAAAACCTGGGCTGATTTCCACTGTCTGAGAATATGGCTGTGTGCATTTGCATCTTTTGATCTATCAGCACAAAATTTGTGCTGCTCCTGGTTTTCTTATTTTGGGGCTAGCTACAGGGCAGACATGGGCTGTTGAGTGTTTAACTTGAGTAAAAAGCTCAGGAGTGTCCAAGACAGGGATGCAGCAGAAGGAGCTTGGGTCACTAATGTTTATCTCACTTTCTCAGCTTAACACAACAGCACAGGATTGTGACGAGATAAGTCTCCTGGTAGAGAAGCAAACCCAATAAATAATCCTTTTCCCTACAAGCCAATCTCCACATTGCTGCTATTACTCCACATAAACCCTTGAGAGAGAGAAACCAAAGTATGGCTGCTGGGATCCGCATGTACACCAAAGCACAAATGATTTCCAAGGAGGCTTTTATCCTCTTGGTCCATACTTTATTTCTGTATATCTCCTTATCCCAGTGTTGCTAGTGCTCAGTTCTGCTCTCCTTCCTCTGAGGAGTGCTGCCCTTGCTGTGTGGACTTCAGGAGCTGCACTTTTGCTGAAGGTGGAGACTGAGATGTGGAAAGCTTTCCTCCTTACTGTAATAAAGCTATTTGACCAGAAATTACAAGTGCAGTTTGTCTAATAGCAGAGGGTGGGGTGTGCGCCCTGTGTTTACTATGTAAACATGGTTCCTCCAGTAGCTTAGGGTTATCTGCGGCAAACATTTTCCATGGGACTGTGAGAACTCTCCAGGAGTTGCTAATTGCTAGCCCAACACCTTCAGCCACCAGCAAGGGTGAGGGTAGAGCCCAGCCTGCCCTCCACACTAAGGCTACCCATAGGAGGACTGCTGATGGGTGGGCGAAGCTGGAATGTTTCTACTCTGACCCCCTCCAGGTATTTGCTTTTTTCACTTCTGGCTAAAGGACCAAAAATGTGCCACTGGCTTGCTGTGCACCAAGAATCAGCATTTACAGTAGTTCAGTGGTGCTAAGTGCCCTGCTGATTAGGGATCATTTTGGCAATGCAGGATTGTGTCCCAGATCAGTGGCTGACATAACCCAGCTTACAAGGAAGAAGGGATGATCTCTGTGGAGGCAAAGCAGAAAGCAGAAGTGGATGTTGCACTAATGCAACAGCGAGTGCTCACTATCAGATGGGCAAAAGGAACAGACACAGCACTGTGCTTTCTAACCCATGTGAGTGTGGGAAGAGACTGGAAAGGACAGAGGAAGTTTGAGAGAAGGAGAAAAGTGCAGATAAAAGCAACTTGATATTCACCAGCCCCTCTGCCCCAGTTTTCTGCAACAGGGACCAGTGCTTATCAGAACCCAGTTATTGTTATCCACAGCTCTGTTACATGGGTTGCAATTGGTCATTCCTGCCTCAGTGCATTAATAAGGAGCTTTGAATTATTTTAAGGCATAACGACCTGAAAAGTGACTGACTGGCATTGGGAAGGAGAACTGCTGATTGCCAGATCCCATCTGCCTTCAGTGAACCAGGAAAAACATTTCTGAGAGAAATGCTGACATGGACAGCCCTGTGTACTGAAAGCAAGGGACAGGGAACAGGGTCAAATCAGCCCTGGTGCAGCCGGATATGTGCAGTCAGGGGGTGCCAGTCTGGTATCTATAGCAGCATGGTGAATTTGGCCCCACCAGCTGTTACCAAAGATGATACCACCACAGTGATGAAGGGACACAGACATACGCATGCACAACTCCCCTAGACCAGCTGCTCCCTAAGTGTGCTAGAGCAGAAATACCTCCTCACTTCCAGCAGCATTTTGCTAGCTGCAGGATTGCTTGAGGCACGACTTTCCTCTCACTTTTACATTTGGAGACTGTATTCCTGTGGACTATCCTTCTCTAACTCTTCTTTCTACACACCTGGAGAAAGGAAAAATCCTTTTCTGCTTGTCCAGAAGATTGTTTCATGATACCTGTTACCAATGACTAAATTGAATGGTTTCCAGCAGAAGGCAGTTTGTGTGGGCTGACACAGCATAGCTGCTCCGTTGCCCTCATTGCTGTGCCATATGTGATCTATTCCTGTCCGTTGGCATGCTGTTGTCAGTCTGTCTTCCCTCTGCTGCTGTATTGTTTGGGCTTCTGGGCACATGTGTTGGCACACTGATTTATGAGCTCCCTCGATTTGCAATCTGTACTCATCTGTTGGTGCCTCACCTTCCCCTCATTGGTGTGCTTCTCATGCTTTTGGCCTTTTGTGTTGGCATGCTGTTTGAGTCCAGGCACCCTCAGTTTGCAATTCATTGGCTGTTGGTGCTCTGGCTTCCCTCTGCTGGCATGCAATTGGCATCCTGTCAATGTGCCACTCACCTGCCAGGCTCCCTGTCGGGAATTCATTCCTCTGGAGCCCCAGCTGCTCAGTCTGTCCCCCCTGCAAGCTTTTATGTTCTTATTCTTTTATCCTGCAAAATTCCAACTAGAAATACCCAGAAGTTTGTGCTTGTTAAGACAAAAGTTAAACCGCAGCACTCAGAAGGGGAAATGTGTGTTCAGATAGTGCCGTCACATGGACAGCAAAGGCATCTGTCTTTTATTCTACACAGCTTGAATGAGAAAGCAGAAAGTGAAGGCGCTTCTGCCAACTCCTTCCTGTGCTCGACCCTTCCTTCAGAGCCTTGTGGTGAATTGGGGTGTCCTGTCAGCGGGAAGTTTCACAGACCTTCCCTCTCTTGGGATAACAGCCCCACACAAAGACTGCATGCATTTGCAGAACCTAATTATTACTTGTACAGTGAGTGTATGAGTTACAGGGCTGGCTGCAACCCCAGGATGAGGGTGTTGAGATGCCACCAGTGCTGTGAATTCATTGATGTGCCATATCAGAAGATCTCACTGGGCATGGCAGGGAGAGAGAAGTGTAGCTGCTGGTCCTCTTCATGCCATTTTTGAGGTACTGAAGCCAGGGCTGCCAGGGCTACGATGGTGCTGAGAGAGGGGGACAGTGGGAGGCTGTGGGCTGTCTTCCTTTGCCTGCACCTGGATGGGCAGGAGAGACCAAGGGAAAATGTTCTTGAGCCATCAGTTATGATGCTGATCCTCACCACCACACTCCCCTGACCCCACATCCTATTTCCAAACTTGGGTCTCAAAAGAGGGTTTGCATACCTCTTTCTTTTGTTCTCTCCGTTGTAGTGAGGTCCAAGGACCCGTTTCATTCTGCAGCCTCTTCCCTGCAGGTACACTGTGAGCCATCAGTGCCATGCTTGGCTTGAGAGCAATCCCTACACCCTGCCACATGGTTTCCGTTGTCCTATCCCTCCAGGAGACTGTGGGAGTCCCTGCTGTTCTGTTGGGGTGCAGGCAGGGAATTAGAGTCCTGTTCCCTCTTATGCAGGCCCTTCCAGGCTCTCACACTCTGCTTTCCTCAGCAAGGACACCAAGAGCAGTGAGCAGGAGACCTTTGAGTACCAGATCACAGAGTGCACCGCATATGACCAGCTGTGTGTCAGGACCAATGACCTCTCCTGCCTCTTCTTGGATACCAGCAGCCTGGATGGAGCCTGCAACATGTATGTGACGTCCATGGCACACCATGGGGGTTCAGAGACACGTACTTCACCTTTCCAGGTATGTTGCAAAAGATCATGGCCTCACAGATGATAAAGTATATGTTCCTGGTAAGAAGGCAAAAGAAAACCTTTCCTTTCCCTTGCACCATAGTGAGCTTGGGAACTGTGCTTGAAGTGGCTCTTGTCCTTCGTTATGTGTTATGTCCTGTGTTATGAATATGTCTGGCATACCCTATAGTCAGGACGCTGGCACATGAAGCAGAGATATCTACACAGAAGAGGGATCTCATTTTTCCTTCCCAGCATTGTTCAAATCCCATGGCACTGGTTTGACATACAGAGAAAGTTAGCAACATTTTCCATCATGCTTCACTTGTTCATTCCCTTCCTTTTGGGTGAGATTTCAGATTTCACTTAAGAAGGACTCTGATATTTCCTGCATGTTCAGTTCTCCAGGAAATGCCTCTCCTGGGAGGTGGATCAAAGATGAGATCCCTACAGGTCTTCTGTTT
The DNA here is from genome assembly GCA_013401315.1 of Balaeniceps rex. Taxonomy (NCBI): domain Eukaryota; kingdom Metazoa; phylum Chordata; class Aves; order Pelecaniformes; family Balaenicipitidae; genus Balaeniceps; species Balaeniceps rex. The sequence continues at coordinate 226,464 of VYZW01022494.1, forward strand.
ATACCATCACAATTTCTGAGAGGTGTGAATGGTTATGAAGTCTCCCATATCATCCTCCATCACTTGAAGATACCATTCATCAAGATCATTACATTAAATAACCTAAAATATGTTATGCTAATATAGACTTATCAGATCTGCTGGGAACTAAACCCGAACGGCACCAGCCCTGGGACTCCCCAGGTTGATTTATACAGTTGTTCAGCAAAGTACCACGCAGTAGACAACCTGGCCAGGATTTCCAGGATTTTCCATGGACAAGATTACCTCTAGCCTGGGCATCTCAGCAGTAACTCTACCCAGATGAAAGGGAAGTGTCTAATCCACAAATTGGAAATAAATTTGAAATTCTATTGGGAAAAATAAATTCCATTAGTGGAAAAATATTCTAATAATATCAATGTTATGTGAATATCAAATGTCAATAAATTCCTAGTATATCTTTAAGATTCATCTTTCAAACATAGAAATTGGACAGGTCCAGTTAAACCAGTCTTTTCATTATGCTCTTCCATTTCTAACACCAGTACATACAGCCACAGTATTTGGTGTTTTTTAGGGTTATGCTTGTATCCACTCAAAGGAGATGACGTTTTGTAAATATTATGTCTATGGTAGTGGTTGTTGTTGTTGTTGTTGTGAGGAGAGCTAATAAATCTTGGCAGCAGGCAGTGCTCAGCCTCTTCAAGCTATTGCCTGTTAAAGCCCCCACATCCTATGTTCTTGTCTCCTGTCTTGGGCCTGCCCTGACAGTATTTTTAGTTTAAGAAAATCATTGGAACTGGATGAAAAAATAGCAATGACTGTGAAAAATGGGAAACAAAACCTTTCATTTTTATCTTACTTCTAATGTGTTATGGCTATTTCTGATTTGTTTGGGTTTTTTTAAATGAAAAAATATACAACAAAGAAAATCACTGATTTTAAAGAGGAAGAGTCTTTTTCCCCTTTCAATCTCACATTATTTTTTGAAAGGAAATGAAGAAAAATGTGAAAGGAACAAGAAGAAAATGTTATTTTCTAAGTTCAAGTCCATCTGAGATTACACTAAATCTGGCTGGATTTGTTTGTCTGTTTAGGCTGGGAAGGTTGACTAACTTTTTGCATTATTGTGCAACAACCATGTTCATTTATAAACATGTGTATGAGAAAGAAAAATGTACTAAGTAATAGAAATGTTTTTATAAAGTTGTTTGGATCAGTCAGAAGACTTTTGATAAAGCAAAGTAACAAAAAAGTGTTTCACTAAGCTTTTAAATAAATATCATAGGTTCAGATATCAATATTATTAGGAACACTATGACTTTTCTGAGACAGGCATAAAGTTTCATGCTCTGGTTTCTACCTGGACCCTTTTCTGTGCAGGACTGAAAAGCATATAAGTGCTTAAGCTGAAGTGGTTTTTTGATGGCAAATAAGCATCTAAGTACCTTTAAAAGCTCATCCTTAAACTCCAAAGACATTCAAATGTTTTTGAAAGTTTAACTCTACAGGTAGATTTAAGAAACCTCTTTCACCCCATCCACAATCAAGCTCTGATTTTTATTTCTGTACCATCTTAGAATGATATTTGTTTAATATCTGTTATGCAGATCTATAAAAAGCCAGATCTGGTCTTTGACTTGGGCTTTGCAGATGACTGCCTTTCTCTACTGATTATTTTATCTGACTGTTTTAGTGATGCAAAGATCAACTAGGACAGTCTCTCAGATAGATGCAAACCACTAAGAAACAAATTACACAGAACTAGGAATCTTCAATGCTTACTTGCTGGAGTTAAAAACTAAACCAAAAAAGAACCCCAACCTCTAACCATCTTACTGCAGTTTTTCTCCATAGGTTCAAGATATTGTCTCACAAACTCACATTGATAATAACTAAAAGACACAGAATCAGGAGTGAAAAAAGTGTCACATAGCTTGCATTATGAAAAGAAACATTAATTCAAGAATCTGAATTCTCTGAATTTGTGTCAGACTTAAAATATACCAACGTACTGCATGTAATGTGGGAATCTGGCTCAGAGAAGTTCTTTTTTGTTCTTCTAATGCAATGCCAGTTCAAAGATCTTTGAAAAAATGTGTTGCAATGTAAGATGTGCAATTATTCTCAGATTTCTTTTCCCTGCAACAGCCTGGAGTAACACTTTGTGATCTAAGGTGAATGACCACACATGGCACAATTCTAAGGAATTTGGTCCACCGTTAGTATAACGCTGGCTTAACAGGGTAGGAAAATATGTTCTCTATTGTCAACAAATCTGCAAGGGGAAAAAGAGCAGTTTCAGTGTGACAGTGGTAGATCTGGATTTAAGATTACAGATGGAAGCTGAAGGGAGGCTGAAATGCATTGCAGAGGTGACACAGCTACTAAGAGAGATGATGCTCATGACGTTTCTGAGCTTTGAGCACCCTCTTCTGGAGTAACACACAGCTAAGAAGTGGCCATTTCATTTTCATTCTTGGCCTCTACAGAGAAAAGAAGCAATGTCCCTTCTCGGCTGCCAGGGAAAACTGTAACACTGAATTGAAATCAGCAGACGCAAGCAGGGAATTCGAAAAATCAAGTCAAATACAGACATTTTACCTTCAGGAAGTAACAGAAACAAACAAAAAAAAATTCCCAGGTGTCTGAAAATCCATTTCTGCTAGCCCAAATTCTGTCCCCATTTAGAACTGAACAACCTCACGGATTTCATCAATTCTTCATTGGCATAGCTGACAGCAAGTGCATCCTTTTGCCTTTTTTGCCTCCAAGAGAAAAATGGCTTTGGTACATGGCTAATTAGAATGCAGAGGATACTTCTTGGTTTAGTTTTGAAGGGATGGAAGATAACTGGAGACCTAGTCTCTTTGTATGTAGGATAGCAGAACTATCTAGCATTTATCTGAAGCAATAATGAACCCTGATCTCTTCAACCACATAATCCAGAGAAAATTATTCTTGATCGCAAAGAACAGCTTCCAAATGTTAAATAATCAACCGTAGAAGACCTGTTTTAAACTGATTTGCCTTGGATATACAGTGTCTTCAGCTCAGAAAGGGATTCTTTTTCCTTTAAAAAAAGTCAATTAAATTTTATTCTGGTTTGTACAATTTATTTTTTCATTAGTTGGTTACTAAGTCCTCATAAAAGTAAAACTGACCTCAGCAGACCTGTAAATGGAAAATTAAAGAAATGGGATCAACTCCATCATGTGGACTTTAAGCAAATTACGGCCTTTAGTTTTTATAAATACGTATTTTGTCCAATCAATAAAAAAAAAGCAGTCCACCAAACAGATTCAAAGGAACAGATTTGGAACTATAATAAAAACTGAGGCTGCAGAAATGACCTGTGGAGAGCAGTGACCCAGTAGTAATACTTAGAAATTGTATTTTGGAGAGTACAGTCCCATCTTTCGCTCCTAAAAGAGGGAACAATCCAAAAGATGGTGGTGTTTACAGCAGCAAAGGCAGTGGCTGAAGCAGAGTGAAAACAAGCACAAAGATTTGGTGGGGGTGGGAAATCTGCATACCTCAATCAAAATTGCCTGTTCTCTCCCTATGTGCAGGAAGTTTTCCTCCTAAAACCTCCTCCCAATGCTTCTTTCCCCTGTTTGTGGCTCAACACAGTCAAATTTTACATTATAGAATCAGAAAGTCACATAAACTCACTGACTTGCATTCAAGATTTCACAAGAGTTCCTTCACTACCATCTGACTAGATAAAAATATTGTGTTCTAAGACTTGCGTGTATATATTATTAGAAAAAGAAAACTTTGATTCAACTCAAACTCGGAGGACTGTCCTCCAAGACAGTCACTGTTGTAGTAAGTTGGGATTTTCATAAAATGTAAAATTTGTTACTAGGTTTAGCTTTGGGTTATTGTTCTCATCTCTGTTAGCTGGACGTGTTGCAGCACACGCGTATGGCTGTGTATCTGAGCCAGAATTGAAGAATAGAATGAAAACCAGCCCCTATTATCAAAAAGGACACATATTCTCAGAAATCTTATTCAGGGCAATATTCAACAACAGGTGATTCACCACGCAATTCCATAGTTTCATAAACACATGCTGACCACAACACCCTGATACAAAAGTTCTACTTACAACAACAACGGCAATACTCATCATATGAAAGTCCTGCAGAAAAATGTAGGTGGAAGGATCGAAATTCAGATTTAAGTAATAATCTTAGAACAACAGGGATTTAACTTCAGTCTAAACACGTTATATCCTAACGTATTGTACCTTGTCCCCAAGAGCTGCCCAAGATCTCTTCTTTCATTTCTTATCTTTTCCTCTTCAAACAGCTTAGATAACAGCCTGTTCTCAAGCTTGGAAACTCCTTATTATAACATGGGTTAGTCCTCTCTGAAACTCCATGAGATGAAGGTCTTGGAGTGCTCCTGTAACACATCAAACAAAAGATGTGTTAGAGAAAAAGTAGTTGCACTCTCACAAAGTTCTCAGCACCAAAGGGATTTTCCTAGCTTCTGAATGTTGTGAAGCACCCATCTTAGGCTAAACCTTTGGTGGTCTCTTTTGCACCCAGCAGTGTCAGCTCGGTTACCGAGTCCTTGAGTTACTGCATTGTACCACATTTCTGAAGTGTTGTCCCTCGTGTGTAGAATACTAATGAAGATGGATTAATGCTTTTTGGCATCGTGTTAAAATACTCCATGTTTGTAGAAACAGAAAGGTCAAGAGATCACATTATGCATCATCCTCTGTCTGTTTCTTCACCGGCTCTTGGAGGGGCCCAAAAAGAATGAGAAAGAGGCTTTTGTCATTACTCTGGGCACATCTGAGTCTTTGTTCATGGACAAGACCTTAGACATTGAAAGTTCAGTTGTGCTATTGTCGTAAGAGCACAAGCAGGTCTGTGACAACTTGTGTGCAGGCCATTCGTTCCTACAATAGCACACAACATCTAATTTATGTTAAATGAGGCACAGAGAGGTTGCTGTAATGAATGATAGAGATTGCAGTTCTGTTTTTCACCTTGATTTTCTGCAAGTGGAAATAAACACTTGTATGATAAGTCTTAATGGAATAGCTGAAAAATTTAAGAGACCATATTATATTTGATGCTATGCTTGGATTTGTGTATCTTTATGCATACATTATGTATTTTATTGTAGGATAAGTATGTTAACTGTTCAGGTATAGAAGTACCAGATTTATTAGGGGGATATAAGGCCATATATGCCTTTTAGGCATGTCATGGATTTCTTGCCCACGTAGCGAAGAAGCAATCACCCATCAATGACGTGATCACAGTTTGCCTTTAATATAGGCACCTTTTCTCAAAAAAAACCCCAAACAAACCAACAACCCAAATATAAGGCTGCGATTATCCTTTCTGTTTACTTTGCATACTTGTACTCACAAGAGGACTCATGCCTTTTATTGATATCATATGAATGCTATGGAATATATAAACAGTGAAGGGTGATTATTACATTTCATCTGTATGAAAGTTTCATAACTCACAGGCATCACAAATGCCTCCAGAGTCTGTAAGTTATTAAGGTCAGTTGTGAAGGAAAAAATCAGGTTTTACTCATGAAATATTCAGTTTGCTTTATGAGAATTTTTTTTTTAATTGATCACCTTTCCAATAATAGCAGGCAGCTAATCTATAGTGCTCACAGGAAATGTCTGTCCATGTCTAAGGCAGTTTTTTTTTCAGCTGCCTCATATTTCAGTTTTTGCAGAAATAGAATGCAGAAGGGAGCAAGGCATCTGTACATTTAAGACCCTGAAGATACTAGATTTTATGTAGATCTCGACTTTCACTTGAAGAGAGGTGAACAACTAGTCCTAACTCATTTCAGTTAACCTACAGAAACACAAGGCAATGCTGAAGAACAACTTGAAACTAGTCTGGGGAGCTGTTAAAGCACTTCAGCCATCTTATTAGGTTGCTAACTCTGAGGGCATGACTATACCATGTAAATAAGGGCAGCGCAGAAAAAATTGGTCTCTCACTGCATGATCGTGCTCTGGCACTGGAAGCAGTATGGCAATATTACTGCAGCCTGTTGGGCTAATTAGTTCTCTCTTGCAATGTTGTAGGAGAGAAGGCAATTAACCGGGCTGAGCATCACATTAACATAGCGATACTGCCTCTGGGGCCTGAGCTAGTACCTCTGCATACACTCTTGTGTCTGGACCCAAGAGGTTACTTGGAGCCAGGTTGGGGGGCTCAAACGCTGCATTGTATTTGACAGGGATACCTGAAAAGTGAGGTTTTCTGTGACAACAAAGCCGAGTTAATGGTTAGTTGCACGCCGAAAGGAGTGCTCCCCTCAGAGAAAATAACAGAATTATTTTCTGTTCTTCTGGCAGAGAAAGAACCTGGAGGAATCAGCAGATTTCCGTCGTTGGCACAGCCGCTGTCAGGCCAGACGAGCACCAGAGCTGGGCAAGGGAAACGGCGGGAACACAGGCCAGGCGAGCAGGAGAAGGAGGACGCAGGAATGTTCCTTGAGGTGGCAGCTGCCTTTTAGATGAGATTAATTGTAAGATCGCTAATTATAAAACTAATTATGTGTTTCTCCCTGCCGGGAGCGCGCGGCACAAGCCGCCTGAGGGAAACTATAATTCCCATGATGCACCGGCGCGGCAGGGCCGGCTCGGGGCGGAACCAATCAGGCAGGGCGTGGTGAAGGGGGTGGCCAATGGGGAGGAGGCTGGCGGCGGTTGGAGTTTGAATTTTGAAGGGGTCTGAGGCAGGGCTGCCGTTACCGTGCGGTCGTCGCGGACCCGGGACGGCTGCGCTTGGGTGCGTGTGGCTGCGGGCTTTGGCGGGCGGCGCGGGCTGAGGGAAGCCTTCCTCATCCCTCCGGCCGCTGCCAGGAGAGCGCGGGGCCCCTCATCCCGGCGTGAGGGAAGTGGGGCGGGGGGTGCGCCCCGGGGACGGACCGCCATTCTGCCGCCGCGTAGCAAGCGGCTTCCCCTCTCGCTCTGTGCTAGCGGGGAGTCTCCGCCGCGCCCCTTGTCCTCTCCGCGCGTCGCCTCAGCGCAGGGAGGCAGGGGTCGAGACTCGCCTGTCCTGCCAGCCTGCTACAGCTACGCGTGGGTGGAGAGCCAGAGGGGCCTGGCCCAGTTTACGGTGCTGCTGAGTCTCCTCTCGGCCGGAGGTCGCCGCTCGCCAGCCTGAGAGAGGGTGGTAATCTCGGGGGGAGGAAGGGAGCACGCAGGTGGGGAGGGAAACAGCTTAATTTTAGTAGCCTTTCCTGCTAATATCACCTGCCTGAGATTCTTGGGTGTAAAGAAGTGCTTAGCTCTTTTTTATATAATACCCATGGAGGGGAATTAAATGCCTAATCCCCTCTAAAAGTTGGGGATCTAAACGGTGTGCTTATGGCTGCGCAGAAAGTGTGTGGTGGCTCGGCTAATGACCGCCAGATCTGTCGGATTTCAGGTTAGTATCCTGCCTAATGAATCAAGTCCTTATTGCTTTTGTTGTTAAGGCAGAACTTAAAGGAGAGGCTGTCATGTCGCAGGACTGCAACGATGAGTGGGAGCTGAGCAAAGAGAATGTGCAGCCCCTCCGGCAGGGGCGTGTCATGTCCACCTTGCAGGAGGCACTGGCTCAGCAGGAGACCTCCAGCCACACTGCTGTTCAGCTCAAAAAACAGTGAGCAATGTTTTGACACCTTCTTTCCCCTTATCTTCCTGCCTCCTCATCAGTTTTTCTGTCTTATTTAACTGTACTAATCTCATCAACATTAAAAACATAAACGAACAGAAATTTAGTAACTGATGGCTGTGCTACTATCACACTTCAGGTATTTAGGACTACTCACTGTGGGTGCTGTACAGTATAGACTACTATTTTTAGATTTGCAATGGAGTATTTAAACAGCAAACACTAGGGAGATTCGGTTGTGCTTTTAAATGTACTCATTAAGAAAAATGCATAGAGGTTACAAAGAGGAGAGCTTTTTTTTTTTCTTTCCTACAATAATCTACTGAAGCAGGATATTTCTCAGGAGATGCATACTTCCTACTATTGTAATGTAGGCACAATACAGGTATCTCTGTATGTCTTCTCTGGATTGCAAAGACCAGTGGGCAAAGTCATCTTGGGTTTGGTCTGTCTTCAATACAGTGTTCCACAGATATGACTGTGTGACTTGAAGGGGCATCTTGTGTCCCAGATCCTATTCAGTTATGTTTCTATTGTCTGATCCTCAAATTTGCATGCCCTGTGAAGGCCAAGTTGACTTTGTGAAGAGTCTGCGTATTGTGTCTGTGCTGTGTTGTCAGAATTTGGAAGCACTGGTGGTTGTAATGCTGAAGCATCTGAGTGATTTCATGTGAAGTCAGCAAGGTCTTTGAACACCTGCCCAGTACTTAACCGAACCAGTGCTTATCAGGTGGATCTGGATTGTTTTCGTGGAAAGCCATGGAACTGTTATTGTACTGGGATCTGCAAGGGGGTTTGTCCAACTTGACTCATTATGTTTGTCAGGTGTTATGGTTGAGCAGAGCCTCCCAAGAACAAGGGATTCCCTGGGGAGCTCTACAGGATCAAGTTAGAGCCACTGCTAAACACAAGCTAATGTTCTTGTCTAACTCAAGCTGCAAGGTGTTTTTCTTTCCTGATGTGCCGCCTGAAAGTGTAGTCATCATGTAGGGATGGATGATGTGTGACCACTTAGATGTGGCTTCACAGTGCTCTCTGCTGCAGTTCTGTGGTTGTCTGATCGTCAGGGTTTTTCTTCATCCTCTGTGTGTGTTCCAGTCTCCTCCTATACTTAAATAAGGGACGTTTCATGCAAAAATTAAACTTCACAATATATCTGTCTGCTAATAACTCTTCATAACAGAACAAGCATTCTGTCAAGGGAGACCATGTAAGCTTTGGGGTAATAAAAATTCTTGGAAATATCCTTTGGAAAGATGCATATCTGTTCTTCTTAAATAATGATACATTTCCCAGCACTTTAATCTTGAAGGAGAGTGCAAAAGCTTATTTTCTTGATTCTTCTGGTCTCAGTAAAAGCTCAACTCTAAATATGAGTGACCCCAGCCTTTTTAATAGACCTACAAAATGGTATGAGTGAGAGCGAAGGTCTTAGTTTACAGCATAGAAAACATATTTACAGTTATACACATGTATTTATTGGACGGATAATTTTTTTTTTTTTTAGGGAGTTTGAATCGGAAATCCGATTTTACTCTGGAGATGATCCACTGGATGTCTGGGACCGGTAAGTTTCCTTTTATTTCAGAAGAAAGAATAGAAAGGTCAGATACCCTTGTAAAAGCTTGGGAAAAATATTCTAATTTAATAAGAAACTCATTAAAAAAGAAATTCTGTAACAGTGTTTTTTTGACTGATATGTTGTGTTTCAATACTATGCCTAATTTTTTTTCTAAATCTCCTTATGTTGTACAAAAACAGAAGCCTTGTATCTTGTTCAGAACTGACTTCCTATGAATATATTCCATCTCTAGGTACATCAAGTGGACGGAGCAAACCTTCCCCCAAGGTGGAAAGGAGAGTAATCTCGCAGCAATATTGGAAAGGGCAGTGAAAGCACTCAATGAACAGCAGCGATACTACAAAGATCCCCGCTATCTTAATATCTGGCTCAAGTTTGTGAGTGTTTTGTGAATATGTCTTGGGTGCTGCTTTTTCTTGTTACTTGTCGTATCATTTGCACGCAGTTAAGCTGCTTTTTGTAACAATAGAGTTAAAGAATATGTTGTACCACTGGTGCAATATTTGAAGTATCTCTGTGCGAACATGTTGCCTACTCTTGAATTCCACTTCTCATTTTCAATAGGATCTTCAGACCTTTTTTAGGATCATTCAGTTTGGACAGCTACAAACTCCATAAGTTTTGTTTTGGAAAAGCTAGTTTGAATGAGTAGAACTTGATTATTTATTTAAGGAGAAAAGAAAGTGATCTAAAGATACATTTTAGGTGTTATATCTGTCCTACCAGTTATTTTAACTTTTAACTGACTTGTATTCACATCCTATGTTAAAACAAAACTAAGCTGAGTGTGTTCTGGTCTTGCCCTGTCTCTCCATTGATATATTTTTGTTGTTGTTGTTCTTGTCTTCTTAAAGCAGCTTTTCTCCAGGTTTAGCTTCCTGACCTGATTTACCAGTTCTGAAACTGATAAGAAATATGTTGTACTTTATCTAAGATAAAATAATTATTCTCAGGAATACTAATATGACATAGTTCAATCATTGAATTATCTCAGATAAAAAAAAAAAATCTAAGAAATTACTGACTTTGAATATGTAGGCTAGAATTAAAGGATTGGTAACAATATTGACAAATATATACATGCAGTCGGAGGTCTTTCTCGTTGTTATTATTCTCCTATTGAATTCCTTTCCTTTATCTCATGCACTGTGACATGATACATTTACAGCTGCTCCTGTAAGACTTGTATTGATGTGGGGTCTTGCAGGAGGCATCAAAATGGAGGCATCAGCTTGGAATCCTTTGTAGTCCAATGTGATTATGAAATAATTCATTTGTTTCAGGGAAATTGTTGTAACGAGCCCTTGGATCTGTACAGTTATCTACATAGCCAGGAAATTGGCACAACACTGGCACTACTCTACATCACTTGGGCGGAAGTACTTGAGGCTAGAGGAAGTTTTAAGAAAGCAGATCTGATATTCCAGGAAGGCCTTCAGCGCAAGGCTGAGCCTTTGGACAAGCTCCAGTCCCATCACAGGTAAGCTTCTAGCTAAAGGGAAGAACTTAGAGCAGTCTTATGTGCTTCAGTGCATACCTGGTACAGTGAAGTGTATGCTGACTTCTCCGATATTTTTCTCAGGCAGTTTCAGACCCGTGTTTCTCGGCAGACACTACTGGGGCTTGAGGAGACTCCTGAGGAAAAAGATGTGGGTCTTCTGGGAGCTGCAGAACCTCAGAGAAGCTCATTGGCAGATCTAAAAGGCAGGGGGAAGAAAAAAGTGAGAGCCCCAATCAGTCGTGTAGGAGATGCGCTTAAAGGTACATTCAGTTGCTGAAACCACATATTGTTATTGGAAGAGTTACATCTTTTTGTTGTGGAATTTGCACTTGAGTGTGATAGTTAAAGGTTAATTTGCATAAATCTTTTTGCTTATAGCCACAAACCAAACCAGAAGCTTCCAGACTCTAACTTCTCAGCAGCTTTCAAATAATCCGGGTTTTGCTGTGTTTGATGAAAACTCAGCTTCTGGACCTGAGATTCCCGTACTTACACCACAGCCATGGACAGCACCTCCAGCTCCGAGGGCCAAGGAGAATGAACTAAGTGCAGGGCCTTGGAACTCTGGCAGGGTAAGGAGTCTCAAAATGGACTGGGAAAAAAGAGGAAGGTGTGTGTAAGCTGATGACTTCTGATCCCTGAGACAAAGGTCATGCTCTTTTTCCCTTGCCTGGGGCTTGTGTCTGTTTGCAACTGTGGATCTTCCTAGCCTCTTCCTAAAGAGTCTCTGGCTATGTGTAATCTATTCAAGTTTAGCAAGCTGATCTTGCTAGAATAAGTTTAAAAAAACTCTCTAGAGTTCTTAAATCAAGAAATTATAATTCTTGCTAACCAGAAAAATTGGTAGAGATGGCCTGCCAAACTGTTTGGAGGGCATAAAAGGAATATAAGAGGGAAAACACTAGCCGAAGAAAGGGAGAGAAGCCAGGCATTAGTTAATTCTGTAAGAAAGGAGCAAGAGTTAAACTGATGTCATACAATACAACCTGAAGGAAGAACTTGTTGCCTATCTTCTTATGAAAATAAGACATGTACAGCGTTCTGCAAGTCTGTTTTGAAGTGCTTGTAAGGAAAACAGAATAGTGGAGATGAAAAGAATTGAAGAACTACTGTATCAATTGAGTATTTATCCTGACAGTAGGATGACAGAAGGTAGGTTCCAATGGTTTAAACTAATGCTGGAGACCTGAAAAGAAACAGCTGTTCTACAGGTGTTTAAGCTGTTCTAAAGAAGTGATCCAAGACATTATCTGAAGGAAATTAATCCTATGAAATGAAGTTTGTTTCATAGGTCCTTAGATAACCCCCGCTGTTCCCCTATTCTTTGTAGATTAGAGGGGAAGAATAGAAAGTAATCGGATGATAAAAATATTTTAGACTTCTCAATATAGAAGTCATTATAAGCAAAGCTTAGAAACGAAAACTAGGATAAGGGGAGGGAAGCAAATGGGCTGAAATTCATGGAAACTCCAGGAATAATTATTACCAGATACAAAGCAGTTTGGTTAAGTGAATGGAAAAGTTCAGTAAATCACAGGTTTAATTTAGCTGAGAAGAATGGGGAAGAAGAATTATTAATGTAAAACTGCTTTTATCAGTTGCCTTGCTTTGGGCTGCTTAACGCATTCATTGTGGTCCCCAAATACTTTTATATTCTTTTAATGCATGTCCTTAGAGTTCTCTCTGTTCCCCCTGTAATGAAATTTGTTAGATTTAATTGTAAAAAAAAAAAAAAAAATCTGCAGCTAGCAGAAGAGTTGAGGATGTTTAATTCCCCTTCACTGAAGTGTGGTGCTCATTCTGGCTTGCATTACAGTGAAAGAATCACCTTTTGTGAACACTTTGAGATACTAAAAGCTGCACAGAGGAAAGAGGCTTCTCTTTTATTGCCAGTCTGAAGATGGCTAAGTAAACAATTTGAAAAATGGTGGAAAAGAGAAGTTAGTTTGTGAAATATCCCCACCATGTAACTTTTTTTTTGCTTAACAGTCTATAGCAATTTCAAATAGGCAGATGAGTAGCATGTTGTTGGACTAAATTCCATCTGTCTTCTCTTAAATAATGGATCCCAGAAGCAGTTAAGGAATTTGTGTGGTGGTGGAACGGCCTCTGAGAGGAAAATTGAGAAGTCTGGAGGTTCTTGGTGGACAGCAGAAGGAATACTACCATAGAATTGGGGCAGTCTTGGCTGAAAAGTTAGGACTACAGCATTTCTGGAAAACAAATAAGATGAGCAACTGGAATACCCAGCTTGACCAGCATTCCCTCAATAACAGAAGCTAGGTACTGATGAGGACATGCAGGAGGAGTGTGTCTTCCTTTTTTAGGTGCTAGTACTCAGCTGAGTGTCTGTAACTGTATGAATCAGAACGGAATTAGGCTTTTCCAAGATTATCAGGTTTAATTTTTTTAAATAACAAAAACTACAAATGAGCCAAACACTTGGAAAAGGGAGATTCAGAGTACAGAGGAACGTAGAGTCTAAACATGAATCTTTAAGCTGTTAACACTGACTTTTCCTTCCTCAGCGTCCTCGCAGCAGTGCAAATTCTGGCATAGAAGTGCCTTGCCCACTACCCAGTTTCACCCCATATGTGGAAGAGTCAGCTCAGCAACAAGTCATGTGAGTCTTCACTTCAGTTTGAAATGGGGATTGCATTTGAAATTATCAAAGCTGCTTTCTGACTCATTTTGCCAAGTAGTCAAACCTCCAGATCTACAAGAATTTAAAAATCTGTCAACCTGGAAGCTCTTGATACTTTAGCTTGGTGGCAGAGGCTTCAGTGGAGGATGCATAAGGACATGGGAAGTATTAGACTATTGCTGCTCATTATGTGGGAGCCTATATCATATTTATATATGCTAATTAGTTCAATAGTGTAACTCGATGTGTTTACACAAAACCACAGTTACCTCTGTTAGGATGCTGTTTGCTATGAAAGCAGCCATGAATTGAGACAGGCTTATTGCTGGTTTCCTCTATTTTGGGAACTCTGTGCTCATTCTATCCGGAGTTTTATTCTGAAACAAGCTATCAAAGTTTCCATGACAACAGTGTTGCTTAGGTTATTGAGGAGTATGCTGTTTTGCCTGAAATTACCTTTCTGCTTGTACTGTGCTCACAGAAATGCCGATAAATCCCAGGAGATGGAGTTGCTCTGTTTTGTTACAGCAGAGGAAAATGCATTATTTTGCAAACTGCTTACCTTTCTTTTTCTGTGGCTAATGATGGCCGTAGAATACATGGGCTCTTCCTAAGAGAGAAGTGGAAAGGAATGTTTGATATTAGCTTCCTTGGCTCTGAATTGCGTATAATCAAAGAATGCTGAAAGGTGGCTAACAGCATGGGTTTTTGCTGTGGGTTTTGTATGTTGCATGTGGACTGCAGAATAGCTCTGACCAAGGACATATCATAATTCAGTTTAAAAATATGTAAAAAATTAAGTTTCTGTCGAAGCTATAAGACTATTTCTTGCTCCTGAAAGTCAGTGATGCCATAGAATTAAATCTCTTGACATGCTGGTCTCTCAGATAAAGACTTATTTACAGAACACAGCATCTTTTTATATCAGAGAAAAGGAAGAAATGGGTGGGAACTGAACATCATGCTAAATTAGCTGTAAGCAACTTGAGCAGAGAGTTTGTACATAGTTTAATACTATGTAGCTGAAAGTTTAAAAGCAGATTTTTTTTCTGCCTTTTGAGTCCATTTCCTCATGATGCCACGGCCGTCAATGAAATCAAGTCTGAAAGTGTTCCGTTGAAATTGTGTAAACATGATGCAAATCATGCCATCAGTTGTCATCCAGAGATTTGGTTAGAAGGACCCTGTAGTGATCTCGGTAATAAGCCCCCACACCCACAAATAAAAGCTTTAAAAAGACCCCAACCATTAGGAGCACCTGTTTGCCTCATAATCTCCCAGATGGTCTTAGGGTTGCGAGTCCGTTCACATGCAAAACAAAACAGATGTCTTGGAACTGTGCACTGTGTTTTCTTTTGAACTAACTATTTACCCAGACCACAGTTAACACACTTTTTTCAAGGTCAGTTGTTCAGATCATCTTTTATTGAGGTACAGATAATTGCTGGAGTCATCTGGCTTACTGGTATCTGTAAAACTGTACAAATTCTGGTTCCCCTCTCCTGAAATTAGCATGTAGCACTTTCAGAAAGCACTTTCAAGCTAAGAAATTGACTGCTACAGACTCCTTTCACTGAACAGTGATTTTTTTTTTTTTTGGTTGGTTGGGGTTTTTTTGTAATGGGGCACTTCACTTCTGTCACTCAGCATGCAAAACATTCTCCTTGACCAAACTCCCCTCTTATTGCATCTTAAATTTTCCCTTTTTTATTTAATCTAAAATGCCAGTCTTAATCTAGTCCAAGATCTTCCATTTTTAAGTCCCCCCGATTCCTTTTTTTTTTTTCCTTCTCCCAAATAAGCTCTTTTGTAGGATGATTAGGGACTTGTCGCCTGTGTGGTCACACAGATCAATGGAGCTAAAGTAAACACAGATCCTGCTCCAGAATACACAGCAATTCAGAGTATCCTAAGAAATTTATTTGCTCTTGACTGGGCCTTATTAACACTTTGGGTGTTTTGTTTTTTTTTTTATTACACAATTCTGAGTTGGTATGCTTGCCTCTTATGTGCTATCATTCCATTTTTCTTGTTTGTTTTTTCTTTCAACAGAACGAATGTCTTTAGACTGTTCTACAGCTAGATTCTGAAATTAGCTATTTTCTCCCCTATGCTTGCTTTTCTGTGTTACAGTGAAGTAAGCATAAGCAAAGTAATAACTGCATGTTTTTTCAGGACTCCCTGCAAAATTGAACCCAGCATAAACCGTATTTTAAGTGCTCGCAAACCTGAGAAAGAGGAGGATCCACTACAGCGAGTGCAAAATCATCAGCAGGATACTCAAGAAAAGAAAGAGGTGGTGATGTACTGTAAAGATAAAGTTTATGCTGGAGTCGAAGAATTTTCTTTGGAAGAGATCAGAGCTGAAATCTACAGAAAGAAAGCAAAAAAGAAAACCGAAGGTATGCTTCGAAATGGGATGACATAAGACTTTCTGAGATTGAATCATAAAATTATACTTACTTTTTATCAGCATACAGCTGTCTGTTATTGCAGCTGCTTTTCTTTTTCTGCTGGAATAGTTATTTAACTGCTCTGAGGTATAGAGAAAGAAACATATCTGACAGTTTATGCGTGAAACAGGGAAAGATCAGAGGTTTTAGCCCCTTTGAAAAGAATTTAGGCTTTAGCCACAGATTGCATGTGAAATATGCATTGTGCCTTAAAAGCTTTTTTTCCTTAGAGGAGATGCAGGCCATAGCACAGAAGAAGGAAGAAATACAAAGGAAAATTGAGGAGCTGGAGAAGAAATTAAAGAAGAAAGAAGATGGCAAGCAGCAACAACAGCGTGAACAGGTATTGTCCTCATTTAACTGTTCTTTTGCAAATAGCTACTATTTTAAGCAAAAGTACCAAAGGAGGAACAATATCTAATATGTTTCTCTTCGGCTAACACTTTTAAAACTTTTTTTGAAAGGATGCTTCAGTCTATTGTAGGCATACATCACCCAGTAAATGAATGCTTGGAGAAATATTTCTTTTCTTCTCCCCAACTTGTCTCCAAGCCATATCCTTTCACTATAGGAATGTAGATCAAGGACTTCAAGTTTGGTAGTGTTACTTTACAAGTATTGTTAAGTTATTTAATAATCAGACAAGATACCTTATGCTAAGATATAAACTTCTAAATATTTTAAGTAAAGGTATACCAAATGCTTAGGGTGAATTGCTCTTTCTTAAGCTCTCTTCATGTGCGGCTTCCTTGTATTTAGGGAAGTTGTAGTGCAAAAGAAGACAGGAGAAGAAGCTGGAACTAGGGAAAGAAGTGAAGGGTCACAAAGTGGTGTGGGCTAACCCTGGTAGGCAACTAAGCACCACACACCTGCTTGCTCACTCCACCTCAATGGGATGGAGGAGAGAATAGGAAGGGTGAAAGTGAGAGCTCCTGGGTTGAGATAAGGACAGTTCAATACGTAAATTGAAAGCTGCGCGCTCAAGCAAAGCAAAATAAGGAATTCATTTGCTACTTCCCACCAGGAGGCAGGTGTTTAGCCATTTTCAGGAAAGCAGGGCTTCATCATGCAGAACAGTTACGTGGGAAGACAAATGCCGTAATTCTGAATGTCCAGATTTTTATTGCTGAGCAAATAAAATTGCTGGAGCAAATTATTGCTCCAGATTTATTGCTGAGCATGATGTAATATGGTAGGGAATATCCTTTTGGTCAGTTGGGGTCAGCTGTCCCAGCTGTGTCCCCTCCCAACTTGTGCACCCCCAGCCGGCTAGCTGGTGGGCAGCATGAGGAACAGAAGACCTTGATGCTGTTCAGCAGTAGCTAAAACACCAGTGTGTTATCAACACTGTTTTGGTCACAAATCCAAAACAACACCATGCAACCTATTGTGAATATCATTAACTCTATCCCAGCCCATACCAGTACACCATATCTATTATGCTCAGATGCAGATATATGGCAAACAGCCTTGCGTTTCTGTCATGGTGTCACGGTACATGATGGAGCTGCCTCCATCCTCTTTCTGGCACACACACTTAACATTTGTTCCTTTCCTCCATCTCGCTTCTGTAATGGTCTTGGTAATATTTTCTCCTGTCCCTCAGGAACTTTGTACCACTCCATTTGGTTTTCTCACTTCAACCTCACTCCAAGTCAGGAGCATTGCCTCATCTTTAGAGGCTTTTACAGCACCTGGAGAGGAAATGTAGCCCAAATGCCCACAGCAGAAACCCCATCCTCCTTTTGAAGTCAAGAAAGGTGACTAGGTGACTTTAGAGAGTGGTATACAGCTAAATTAAACAACAGCCCTGTTCCTAAGTTGGGCGCTATGAATTAGTTTATGTTGTCCACCCTTCAAACCTTTCTTTTTCAGATTTTGTTCTTTCTACCCTTTCCTATATTTTTCTCTCGCTTCTTAATACCACTGGGTAGCAGAGAGGTCTCTTCTTCAATCTTTCAGTTACTAGTTGCTGCCTTTTCATATCCTTCCACCTCCACTCCATTCTGCACCTCAAAAATTAATTGAAAACCAAAATTATGTCCTTTTCTTGGCCTATATTTCTGAATTTGATTTTTCTAGTATTTTGTTCTAGTAACTATTTACTCACCCTAATCCTATAGACCCCTTCAGGCTCCATTTTAAATGAAACCTGCCCTGCCAAATAAGACTGCCTTGAATTGCCCCTGTCATAATGTAAGCTACAGTTCTTTCATTTCCTGGAGTGCTAATGGTAAAAGTACAGCACTAGTGAGCATCACAGGCTGTACAATACATTATAAATAAAGGTACGTGCACTACAGTATTCAAGATAAAAGGTATTAAGGTTACTGTAGGGGTACTGTAAAATTTAGTGCTCTGTAGAATATGCTAGTAGTTTCTAAAACAGCAGTCAGATACTCACTAGGCACAAAAACAAAGCAAATTCAGGAAAGAAACTGTCAATAGCACAAGCCCTAGAAATCTTCAAAGGGTTGAGGTTTGATCTATTTGCCCTTACTCAGTAATGTTTTTTTTTTCATGAGCTGTTCCATTGAAATCATGATGTGGAAAAAAGTATTGTGCAATGAGGAACAGGTCAGTACCTGT